>CM037790.1:52071159-52121159 GCA_021229015.1 Solen grandis
TTGGCACAGATGTTCCTTTGGTAAGTGTCTACCAAGATTGTTCAAATTATTTGGATCCGTAAAAAAACATGGCCGCCAGGGGCGGGGCTTATTTGCCTTATATGTATATAGAGAAACCTTTAAACAACATCTCCTCTGAAACCACTTGACAGAATTTGATTAAACTTGGCAGGGATGATCCTTGGGTCAACCTTCACAAAAGTTGCTAAAATAAAGTTGATCCATGTAGAACTCTGGTTGCCATGGCAACAAAAAGAAAAAAAAATGAAAACTTTAAAAATCATCTTCTTCAAAACTACTGGCCAGATTTTAAAATAAATTGGTACAGATGTTCCTTGGGTCAACCTCTACCAAAGTTGCTAAAATTATTCTGATCCGTAAAAAAACATGGCCGCCAGGGGCGGGGCTTATTTGCCTTATATGTATATAGAGAAACCTTTAAACAACATCTCCTCTGAAACCACTGGACAGAATTTGATTAAACTTGGCAGGGATGATCCTTGGGTCAACCTTCACAAAAGTTGCTAAAATAAAGTTGATCCATGTAGAACTCTGGTTGCCATGGCAACAAAAAGAAAAAAAAAATATGAAAACTTTAAAAATCATCTTCTTCAAAACTACTGGCCAGATTTTAAAATAAATTGGTACAGATGTTCCTTGGGTCAACCTCTACCAAAGTTGCTAAAAAAAATTCCGATCCGTAAAAAACATGGCCGCCAGGGGCGGGGCTTATTTGCCTTATATGTATATAGGGAAAACTTTAATCAACATTTCCTCTGAAACCACTGGACAGAATTTGATTAAACTTGACAGGAATGATCCTTGGGTCAACCTTCACAAAAGTTCCTAAAATAAACTTGATCCATATAGAACTCTGATTGCCATGGCTACAAAAAGAAAAAAAATATGAAAACTTTAAAAATCATCTTCTTCAAAACTACTGGCCAGATTTTAAAATAAATTGGAACAGATGTTCCTTGGGTCAACCTATTTATCTCAGGTGAGCGATTTAGGGCCATCATGGGCCTCTTGTTTTAAAATCTGGCCAGTAGTTTTGAAGAAGATGATTTTTAAAGTTTTCAAATTATTTTTCTTTTTGTTGCCATGGCAACCAGAGTTCTATATGGATCAAGTTTATTTTAGCAACTTTTGTGAAGGTTGACCCAAGGATCATCCCTGCCAAGTTTAATCTAATTATGTCCAGTGGTTTCAGAGGAGATGTTGTTTAAAGGTTTCTCTATATACATATAAGGCAAATAAGCCCCGCCCCCTGGCGGCCATGTTTTTTTACGGATCGGAATAATTTTAGCAACTTTGGTAGAGGTTGACCCAAGGAACATCTGTACCAAATAATTTTGAAATCTGGCCAGTAGTTTTGAAGGAGATGATTTTTAAAGTTTTCAAATTATTTTTCTTTTTGTTGCCATGGCAACCAGAGTTCTTCATGGACCAACTTTATTTTAGCAACTTTTGTAGAGCCTCACCCAAGGAACATTCCTGCCAAGTTTCATTAAATTTTGTCCAGCGGTTTCAGAGGAGATGTCGTTTAAAGCAAATTGTTGACGACGGACGACTAACGACGCACGACGACGGACGCCGGACGAAGGGCGATCACAAAAGCTCACCTTGAGCACTTTGTGCTCAGGTGAGCTAAAAATAAATTGTACCCTTAGATGAGATAGTCCACTAGTCTGATAGGTCATTTGGGTGATTCCACTACATATGCAGAGGTGGAGAAGATAACATTACCACAAATACCATTCCTATAGCTTAGTCTGACCTTCTGGCAGAGGTCACATTTTCTGGACTGTGTTGCCCCACTGAGTTAGTGCAAAACTACATTACCTGCTACTATGTATATGAGATACTAGGCTAGTTTTACACAAAGCCACCTTATAGAGATATAAGGGTTATTCATACTATCCTAAATCAGCAGCAGCATCAACATCATCATTAAAGTGATTGTGGGGGGGGGGGATGAATATATGCAGATTGTCTGCATGTCAGTGTTCCAGTACACAGGGATTACCAAACACCTCTTAAAAACCACAAACGAATGATTAAAACACTTTGTAATAAATTGCAACTTATTTCATAATAATTAACCCTTTTCCTCATAGAGATCTATAAAATACCTATGTGAGTAGCATAAAACCCAATCAGCCTGCAAGTCCAACTGTTACTCGCAGGCTGATCAGGTTTTATGCTGTTTGCTGCTCCATAGTGGTCTGGGGATGAGGATTTTACAATTAAATTTGGAAAGGTTTAAGTGGGGCTTTCTGCAAATCAGGATTTATGTGGTACCTATAAAGGGCGTCAAAATGAGTTTTTATGAGGGAAAAGGTTAAGGACCATCTCTCTTTTTGTCCATTTTCAATCAGCAGTACCACACTGAAATCTCATGATCACTGTTTTTTTCCATACTATTGCTAAAATGGGTAAGAAAAACTGTCAAGTTCCTGAGAAACATGTATATCAGTATGATACATGTATACTAGGTTGCATATAGAGCAGTGGTACTCAGGTGAGCGATTTGTGGCCCTATGGGCCTCTTGTTTAACCTAGGCTAATATAGCAATAAATCTAGAAAAATCTTCTTCTCAGAAACCATATGACCTTAGATATTTGGCATGTAGCATTGTATAGTAGATTTCTACCAAGTGTATTCCCATAATGGCCCTTGGGTCAATTTTGGCCCTGCCCTGGGGGTCTCTTTTACATAGGCTAAAATTTTATCAACCACAGGAATGGGGCATTCAACCTTTTCTCAGGTGAGCGGATTAGAGCCCCCGGGCTCTTGTTTGTGTAGCCTGACTAGTCAGGCGGCACATAGGTTACTTTTGTCTGCGGCAGTGGCGTCCCCATCTGCTTGTCTGGACCATAACTTTGTCACCATCAGTTTGAATGACTTGAAACTTCATATTTATGTTTCTCACAATAACTCTTAGAGCAATGCGCAAGAACTGTAACTCTACCTTGTGCACTTTTTGAGATAATCCCCTTTGATAGAATGTCTTGTCTAGAGCATAACTTTTTCGCCATAAGTTAATATGACTTGAGACTTGATATGTATGTTCCTAGCAATGATGCAGAGTGCAGTGTTCAAGAACCATAACTCTACTTTGTTTGCCTTTTGAGTTATTCCCCTTGAGTTATTCCCCTTTGATAGAATTTCTACAAGAATTTCTTGTCAGAGCATATCTTTTTCGCCATAAGTTTATATGACTTGAGACTTGATATGTATGTTCCTAGCAATGATGCAGAGAGCAGTGCTCAAGAACCATAACTCTACTTTGTGTGCCTTTTGAGTTATTCCCCTTTGATAGAATTTCTACAAGAATTTCTTGTCAGAGCATATCTTTTTCGCCATAAGTTTATATGACTTGAGACTTGATATGTATGTTCCTAGCAATGATGCAGAGTGCATTGCTTAAGAACCATAACTCTACCTTGTGTGCCTTTTGAGTTATTCCCCATTGATAGATTTTCTACAAGAATTTCTTGTCAGAGCATATCTTTTTCACCATAAGTTTATATAGCTTGAGACTTGATATGTATGTTCCTAGCAATGATGCAGAGTGCAGTGCTCAAGAACCATAACTCTACCTTGTGTGCCTTTTGAGTTATTCCCCTTTGAAAGAATTTCTTGTCAGAGCATATACTTTTCGCCATAAGTTTATATGACTTGAGGCTTGAAATGTATGTTCCTAGCAATGATGCAGAGTGCATTGCTTAAGAACCATAACTCTACCTTGTGTGCCTTTAGAGTTATTCCCTTTTGATAGAATTTATTTGCGAATTTCTTGTCTGGAGCATATCTTTTTCACCATAAATGACTTGAGACTTGATATGTACACTCATGTGCCAAATTAAAGTCCACAAAATGGGGGACGCATAGTAATGTTACTCACTAATTAACAATGTTTAAAGTGACATAACTCAAACACTAAAACATGCACTGACCTGAAATTTTCAGTTCTTTGTTATACATCCATTAGCTCTCAAAACTGCATGTATTTTTATAGGTAGGCTGTTGTACAGGGATTTGATATAGGTTGGAGTACGGACTGCCAAATGTCTAAAACACAATTCACGAGGTCTTCCTTGGATTAAATTGTATGTACTCTAGACTGAAGTTTGATTTTCAGAGTTCTCCATACATTTTCAATAATGTTTATGTCTGGGGATTGTGGAGGCCAGTTCATTGTTGTAATATTGTTGTTTCTTTTCCATAGTACAGTCTCCTTAGATGTATGGACTGGGGCTTTGTCCTCTTGGAATATAAAATCCCTCTGTGCTGGGCACCCTCAGTAGGCAGCACTATGTGCTCCACCACAGTTAGCACACTTCTTATATTGCTTGTTGCCACAGTCGGCATGGCTATGTGGACCAGCACAGTGCGGGCATTTAAGATCAGCTTGGCAATACTTGGTAGGGTGACCAAATCCCTGGCATTTGTTGCACCTAAGAAGACTTAAGAGAACCGGCTCCGTATCAAAGTTATCTGATTTTGTTTTAATTGATGAAGGAGGTTTGGCCAAATTGAAGGTTATTCTGATCTTATTGGTTTCTTGTAATTTTCCCTCCTTTTCTCTTTCTCGATGAAGGCTGATTTGACATTGTTCATGCTTTGGATTTCTTTGAGAATGTTTTCAGTGTTGTCTTTTGTTACAATTTTGGCTTTACTAATAAGGTTCTTTTTGATTTCATTAAGTGGTCCTACTTTGAACAGGAGCCGGTCGAAAGTAAACATTTTGGCATGCTGTAATTTATTTTTATGAATTTTAAACCTCAGCTGCTTAGATTCCTGCTCAGTGGGGAGATGGGTGCACTGGTTTGCACCCATGTACTGTATGAATGCATTGACAACCTTTTTGACCTGGTTGTGTGGAATCACAGTGGCTATGGCTGATATAGTAATAATCAGCCATTCAATTGGGGGGGGGGGTCCTTGTGTGAGGAGGGGGTAGTAGGTTGCTTGGACTTGTTACCTCCAACCTTGGTCCAACCTTCTGGTTCCTTGTCTGTGGGCCTGACTGGTGACTTAATTGAAGATATTAAGTCAGGTAAGGGGGGAACTCTTGTTCTGTCAGGGTCTCCTGTCCCTCAATGGGTATGTCTACAATCCTTATTTCAGGGAAGTAGAGTTTTTTGACATTGGGAGGGGGACTGAATTCCTCTGATACCTTTGTTCGGGCTCTGGTAACCTTGCCCGGTGTTTGTGTCCTTCTGATTTGGACTTTGCTCTTAACTTTCCGTGGTGTTTTACTCACGGGGGGCCTTAGATTTGTCCGATTCCTCAAAGGAGGTTTCGGCCAATTTCCTACGCACTGCTGTCTGAGTAGACATCCTAGCAGCCGAGACTTATTTACTTAGAAAGATATTTATTTTTTAAACATAAACTAAGCATCGAGAAAACAAGAGGGCCAAGTTGGCCCTAGTCGCTCACCTGAGAAAAGTATCATTCATTGCCTGTACAAAACAGATTGCTTAAGAATAAAGATGATGAGGTGAAACAATGTTCAGTAATTTTCTGACCCCATCCACAAAAGATATCATCATGACAAACATTCTGCCAAAGTTTGAGGATGATTGGACCAAAAATGTTGCCCTCAGAGTATAAACAAGATTTTTCTTAGATTTGACCTACTGTCCTGCCCCATCCATTTTCAAACTGGTTCGAGATATCATCATGACAAACAATCTGACCAAGTTTGAGGAAGATTGGATCAAAATTGTGGCCTCTAGTGTGTAAACAAGATTTTTCTAAGATTTGACCTACTGACCTATTTTTTCCAACCTGACCCATTTTAAGGGTTTGAGGAAGATTGGATCAAAATTGTGGCCTCTAGTGTGTAAACAACAAACTTGTTGACGGACAATCAAGTATCCCAAAAGCTCACCCTGAGCTATGCTCAGGTGAGCTAATAATAAAAGAGACATAATTATTTATCATGAATGCAATAAATTTAATCGATCTTTCTTTTCTTCTTTTTTTGACGTTTTTCTTCTAGTCAGTATTGTGCCTTTGTCATTTTTTATGACAGCTTTCATTTTATTATCCATGTTGTTAGAAGCAGTTTGGAGAGCATCCCACTTACTCTCTTAAAAATCAGTTCATCACATCATGAATGTAAGTTGAATTTTGTTTATTTTTTTCTTATTGCTACCATAGAGATGTCCAAATTTTAATTTCTTCATACTTCTCTTCCCCACACTTTAAAAGGCAAATTTTGTTTTGTTGCTCATAAACGGCAGTTGTATGTGAAATATATAAAGAAAATAAGATAAAATAAAATTCTTAAGAATTAGATTTTTTTAGCTCACCTGAGCACAAAGTGCTCATGGTGAGCTTTTGTGATCGCCCTTCGTCCGGCGTCCGTCGTCGTGCGTCGTCAGTCGTCCGTCGTCAACAATTTGCTTTAAACGACATCTCCTCTAAAACCACTGGACAAAATTTAATGAAACTTGGCAGGAATGTTCCTTGGGTGAGGCTCTACAAAAGTTGCTAAAATAAAGTTGATCCATGAAGAACTCTGGTTGCCATGGCAACAAAAAGAAAAATAATTTGAAAACTTTAAAAATCATCTCCTTCAAAACTACTGGCCAGATTTTAAAATAAATTGGTACAGATGTTCCTTGGGTCAACCTCTACCAAATTTGCTAAAATTATTCCGATCCGTAAAAAAACATGGCCGGCAAGGGCGGGGCTTATTTGCCTTATATGTATATAGAGAAACCTTTAAACAACATCTCCTCTGAAACCACTGGATAGAATTTGATTAAACTTGGCAGGGATGATCCTTGGGTCAACCTTCACAAAAGTTGTTAAAATAAACTTGATCCATGTAGAACTCTGGTTGCCATGGCAATAAAAAGAAGGGAAAAAAATGAAAGCTTTAAAAATCATCTTCTTCAAAACTACTGGCCAGATTTTAAAATAAATTGGTACAGGTGTTCCTTGGGTCAACCTCTACCAAAGTTGCTAAAAAATTTCCGATCCGTAAAAAACATGGCCGGCAGGGGCGGGCCTTATTTGCCTTATATGTATATAGGGAAAACTTTAATCAACATTTCCTCTGAAACCACTGGAAAGAATTTGATTAAATTTGGCAGGAATGGAAAAGTTCCTAAAATAAACTTGATCCATATAGAACTCTTGTTGCCATGGCAACAAAAAGAAAAAAAATATGAAAACTTTGAAAATCATCTTCTTCAAAACTACTGGCCAGATTTTAAAATAAATTGGTACAGATGTTCCTTGGGTCAACCTATTTATCTCAGGTGAGCGATTTAGGGCCATCATGGGCCTCTTGTTAATTTTTTTTTGAGGGGGGTGGGGGGAGCATGAATTATTTGTGTAGACATTATATCTTCCATTTTGAGGACAAATCTTTTCAAAGTTTAATTTGTAATGTGTATGCAGATTATTGGATCAGAATTTTAAAATGCCAACAAAGAAATTTCCAAACATATTGTTTGAACAGATTTCTCATTAGCTGGCGTTTTCTTGTTGTTTTTTCTCTCTCTCTCTCTCTCTCTCTCTCTCTCAATTTTAATAAAGTGATGGGAATTTTTATGCTTATTTGTTTTCAATTTGAAAAAAAAATGCAAACTTTTTCAGGACAATACCCCACCCACTTAACTTTACACCTACGATCATCAATATTGCAAGTTAAATGCCAATCTGAATTTCAAAATATGATGTAAAATCAGTATCTACAGTTCCTTATTCCAATCAATCATGTTTTCAAACATGATTGTAATTTTTTATAATACCGGAAGTTAACATAAATACATTTCAGTACATGAAAAACTGCAATAATATATATATTACATATGCTTAATTATAAAAGACTGATAAAAAACTCTTTACTGATAAAAAAAATACGACACTTGTCCGCATCCCTGAACCAAAATTTATCGGATCATTTCATTGGTTGATAAATTTGTGAAAGTGAAATTCTTTGTTCGTCTGCAAAAAGACTTAAGCCTATATGCATAAACTAATTTTTTGCTTTGTAAAGTATTTTTTTTTTATACAAGTTTTGAATTTTTGTTTTATATCTGAAAACTCGACTAGGGCATCTTTACCCCTTCGTCTTACATGAAACACAAAAATTGCAGATGCCCTCGGCATCCTTTGATTTGCCGACATGTGTTAAAATAGGTGACACGTGCCTCGGCTATTGGTTGACTATTTCTGTGTGACACACGAACACACACAGCACAGCAAAGTCTGTCGGCAGATCAAAGGATGCCGAGAGTGCAGGTTTGGTGAAAACAGCAACCGACAAGGGCTAAGAAGGGAACTGTCTGAAAGGGGCTGGGTGGGGCTCAAAGGCAACAGCGCGTAGATCAAAGCGGCGCCCTGCCAATTTGGCCTTACTGTAGCACTGCATCATAAGGCCAACTTAGACCAGGCCATTGCTATTTATGCCGATGATCCGTCACATACATTTTCGTAAAATTTTAATTAAATTAATTCAATTTAATATATGAGACAGCCTTGTTTGTAATATCAATATATATATTTTTTTCCCTGTTATTATACATACATGATAAAAACGTATGAACATGGCGGACTATAGACGTGCTTTTTAAGTGTTGATACATTTTGTGTTTTTTCCTCTTTCAAGACTCAGTAGAAGTCGTTAGCATATAGTAAGGAAGTAACCTAGTCTTGTAGAGCTAATAGTTGATGAAATTCATGGATAAATAGAGTTAATTCACGTGAAAAGTGTTTTACCGTTTTGGCGGGAGTGTAAACAAAGGAACAGAGGAATACCAAACATGGATGTCCTAAGGCAAGAATTTATTAAATCTTCAATGGACAACAAGTTAGTATACAGGTTTGATGAACTTAGAGATATAAAACGTGATCAGGAGAATGTTAACAGAGGAATTCAGTTACTAGAGAAAACCGTGTCAAATGTCGGTCAAAAACTAGGGCATATTGCTAAAGTCACAAATGCACATACTGATTTATTGAAAACATTAGCATATAAAAGTATTGATCTCGAGGCAAGATCACGCAGGAATAACTTGATATTCAGAGGTATTGC
The DNA here is from genome assembly GCA_021229015.1 of Solen grandis. NCBI lineage: Eukaryota > Metazoa > Mollusca > Bivalvia > Adapedonta > Solenidae > Solen > Solen grandis. Next base: position 52,080,225 of record CM037790.1, read on the forward strand.
TGAAAACAGAGGTGAAAGCTGTTTTGGAATTATCCGTGATTTTTTGGCTAATCACCTTGATATTGATGATGACCTCTATTTGTCTAGAGCACATCGGTTAGGTAGATATAACGCCCAAAACAGAGGGAATCGCAGACCAATCATAGTCAATTTCCGTGACTTTTGTGACACTGAGTTCATTATGGAAAGAGTTAACATGCTGAAAAGATCAGGATTCTCTATTGACCATGATCTTCCCAGGGAAATTCAGGCAGCAAGATCAAAGCTTTGGCCTCAGTTTAAAAAGTTAAAGCAAGACCATCCGCGCTCCAAGGTTTCTATCGTGTATCCAGCGAAACTGTTGATGGGTGGGAAGCTTATAACAGATGAACTTCCTGAATGGTCAAGATATATATAAGCAACAGCAGGGTTGTGAACATTGACAGTGTTGATCCTGAGGTATGTAACAGTGAAAATTCTTACGCAAATGTTGTTAAAGAATCACAGTTACCAACAATATCAGTATCTCCATCTCAGAATGCAAACAGTAACCAGCGTTTCCAACAATTTGGAAACCCCTTCTCAGGTCCATATCATCATCAGATGCTACAAGGCCCACTTATCATGTTCCCAAATCCTAATGTCGTAAACACTCCTGTGACACATGGTGGTAGCATTATGAACACTCAACCTTGTTCCAATCAAATGACATATCAAGATCCCAATGTAGTCACCACTCACGTAACGCCCAGTGGTATCAGTATGGACACACAACCTTGTCCGAGTCAGGTCACTCACACGACTCCAGAGGTAAATAAGCAACAGCAGCAGCACTCAGAACATCAATCAACTTCCAGTGACAGTGTCATTAATATGTGTTTGCCGGTCACAAACGAGGATGTTTCAGTTTCTCTTTATTCCCATCCAATTGTCTCGTCCGGTGAATCTACTGTTGAAGACACAGACACGACCCCCAAATCTGCCATGTCCCCTCCTCGTGGCAGGGCCAGGATTGTACGCTCTACGGCCCGTTCCGAGAAAAGGTCCGAATCAGCTAGGCCCTATAAACGCAACGCCAGTTCCTCTAGGAGCAAGTCTCGTCCAACACAGACTGAAAGTAAAGGTAAACAAAACGTGTCAGTGTCAGCTGATAATCAGGTTTTACCCAAGGCTATAAATAGAACAGTTACGCAGGATCTGTCCGAAAGTGTACACACTGCTCAATGTTGTTAGTCATCACACGAGACCGGTGTAGAGACAAGTGTAGGTAGCGGAGTACATGTAGGTCACTAGGCATCACCACAGAAGGTCGAGCTGAGATGTGCTCTACTGAACATCCAAGGGTTACAAACAAAACGAACCAATAAACTGTCACTACCTGAACTTCAACATGTTTTTGATAATAATGATGTTGTACTTTTTACTGAAACATGGTCAAATGAATTTTCAGAATTATCAGTAAAAAAACTTTGAACACTTTTCGCTAAGTAGATCAGAAAACGTCAGAACATGTAAACGTTCTTCAGGGGGAATATTAGTCTACATTCGTGATAAATTTGTATCCAAAGAAACACTGATATTTCAAAGCCAGGATGACATATTATGCATCAAAATTAGTGGTAATATTTTAGGTACTAAGGAGGATTTACTTATCTATGTTATGTAATACCAGAGGGTAGTAGTAGACAGGCGTTGATGGATACCAATACTTTTGACAGATTGTTAGACTTCATTAGTAGCACAGATATAAAATATGAACAAGGTTGTAATTTTATATTGGCAGGAGATTTTAATGCTCATACATCTGATATGCCAGACTTTGTAGTTGATGATAATATTGTTCTTAATGAATTTCTGCCAGATGATTATATTGTTGACATTAATTTAAAAAGAGTTTCACAGGACAAGGGAAGGATTAATAATAATGGAAGGTTACTACTTGATTTGTGTAAACAAACTGGTATGCGCATTTTGAATGGCAGGTTTGGGGCTGACAAAAATGTTGGAAATTACACTTTTATTGGTCATCAGGGGTCCAGTGTTGTTGATTATGTCATCACCAGTCAAAGTTTGTTTACTCATATTGATCATTTCAAAATACATGACCCCAATATATCATCTGATCACTGTCTTATTGATTTTACACTGTCTTTCACTAATACCGAAAGTGAACCTATAAATATGTCAGAGCAGCATGGGGAATAAATTAACCATAAGTATGTATGGAAAAAGGAAAAACTTAATGACTATAAAGTTAATCTTTCCTCAGATGTGGTAAAAAATAAATTATCTAATCTTACTGAAAATGTAAATAACTCTATGTCAAACAATGATATTGATAGTTGTATCAATGAGTTCTCTAGTGTAATAGATGAAGTAGTAAGTCCTTTATTTCAAATTAAAACAGGCAATTCCAAAAATTGCAAGGATAATATTCATAAGTCAAATCAATGGTACACAAATGAATGTTGAAATAAACGGAGAGAATTTTATGCTGCACTTAACCTTTATAGAAGAGATGATTCTGAAGAAAATAGGATACTAATGGTAAACAAACGATCAGAATATAAGAAATATGTCCGCAAAGCCCGGTTTGAATATGACAAAAAGGAAACTGATAAATTGTTATCAGCCAAAAATAAAAATGCTAAACTATATTGGAATTTACTTAAAGGGGCATGTGGGATTAAACAATCAAATATACAAATAAATGATTTTGAAGCTTATTTTAAATCAGTAAATAATCCAGATGATCAATTTTTTATTCCTGATGAAGATGTTTTATACTTTAATGAAAGATTTGAAAAAAATGAGTTCAGTATTATGTTTGAAGAATTGAATCTACCAATAACACAGGAAGAAATTAATAGTGCAATTAAACAATTGAAAACAAATAACAATTGAAAACAAATAAATCAGGAGGACCAGATGAATATTTGAATGAATTTTTCATACATGGCAGAGAAATATTGTTACCTAGTTTATATACATTATTTAATAGGATTTTTGAGCTAGGTTATTTTCCAGAATCTTGGTCTGAAGGACATATTGTACCATTACACAAAAAGGGAAGTTTAAATGATGTTAATAACTACAGGGGGATAACTTTACTTAGTACATTAGGAAAATTGTTTACTAGAGTTTTAAATAATAGATTATGCAATTGGGCTGAACTTAATCAAGTATATATTGAAGCACAAGCTGGCTTTAGGTCAAAAATTGGAACCACTGATAATATATTTGCTTTACATGGGATCATAAATCATATGATTAATAATAATAAACATTTATATTGTGCTTTTATTGATTTTAGTAAAGCTTTCGATTATGTATCACATGATTATCTTTGGTTAAAATTAATTAAACTTGGTATTAGAGGAAAAATGTTAAATAAAATCAATGTATAGTGGAGTTAAATCCAAAGTAAAATATATGAATGAACTAAGTAATAGCTTTGATTGTCATCTAGGCGTTCGACAAGGAGAGTGTCTCTCACCATTTTTATTTGCAATGTATGTCAATGATATTGAAAGTATGTTTATGGAGAACCGTTCATGTGGTATTGATATATATATGTTTAAATTATTCCTAATTTTATATGCTGATGACATTGTTATTTTTGCAAACAGTAGTACAGATCTACAAAATGGTTTGGACTCTTTGTATGAATATTATAACAAATGGAAATTAATTGTTAATACAAGCAAAACAAAGATTATGATATTTAGAAAAGGAGATAGAATACCTAATAATGTCTCATTTACATATGAGGGATCAGAATTGGAAATAGTTAAAAAATTTGTTTATCTCGGATTAGTTTTCACTTCAATGAAAGCTATCTTTAAACTCAATAAATACTTAAATAAATTTACAAACATTACCATTAAACATAGATTAGAATTATTTGATACTTTAGTCTCCCCTATCTTAAATTATGGTAGTGAAACTTGGGGCTTTCAATCAGGTGGTGCATTAGAAAGAGTTCATTTACAATTTTTGTAAACAATTATTAGGAGTTAAAAAAGCACCCAAAATGATTTCATTTATGGTGAACTAGGTAGGACACCTTTAAAAAACATATGGTTATATAACATTATTAAATTTTGGGCTAAGATCTTAGAGGCTGATTCTATAAAGTATATTAAGATAGTTTATAATGCTCTTTATCGTGACTTGGAGAATAAACCGAACTGTAAAAACTGGTGTTCATTACTAAGAAACTTGCTTTTTGCCTTAGGTTTTGGTGAAACATGGTTTTCACAATCAGTAGGCAACAAAAATATTTTTCTATCTTTGGCAAAACAAAGAATTTTTTATCAATTTCTTCAAGACTGGAACGGCCGTTTACAAAATTCAAGTAGAGCATTGTTTTATAGAAATATTGTTAAATTTCAACCATATTTAAATATTATTCTATGTAACAAAAACAGAATTAACTTGACACGTTTAAGAGTATCCTCCCACAGGCTACACATTGAAACTGGTAGATGGTAGAAACCTATTGCTACTCCTTTAGATGAACGTAAATGCAGCTCTTGTAACACATTAGAGGATGAATTTCATTTTGTGCTAGAATGTAAATTGTATGAAAACTTCAGGAAAGAATTTATATCACCTTCTTATTATCTAAATCCAAATATGTTCAAATTTACAGAGTTAATGAACAGTACCAACAGTTACACTGTAAGAAAATTAGGTTTGTATATTTCAAAAGCTTTTGAACTAAGGAATAATCTGTTATACAGTGAATAAACCAAATATTATCTTACTTATTTATTATATTTTTAAAGTCATTTTTAATATTTTTGTTCATGTATTTGGTATGGACATGTGATGACTATTGAATATGGTAAGAACTGACATAATGTTTGTATTTATACTATGTATATATAGTATGTTATATAAATACTGAAGGTCTGAGTTAGACCAAAATTTACCTTGACATTTTGGATCCTTCACATCTTCTTCTTTCTTCTTTCTTTTCTCTCTATCCAAATCAACTCCATGGTTATTTCAATCTGTATAACGATTTTCGTGATGACAACACCGAAACATTATGTATTTAGCGGGATTGACCAATGCACGATTTCTAAAATGGTTGAAAAATATCAAAATATCAAATTAACATTGATCTGGTCTTATTTATGTAGTTTTCCATGTGCTTCCGGTCCGCATTATTCTTACACAACCGTAAGAAATCATATAACGTAAGATTTACCTTTTTCTCACTTCCATTCATAGTTGCACACCTTTTCTGCTTCATATTAAATCACACGTTCGGTCTTCTTATTCCTTACCCGGTTTTCGTTTCGATAAGGGAAACTGGTTTAATATATTCATGTTAATATATTCATGTTTAAACAGTGTTATTGTTATAATACTGATTTTTAGCTCACCTGAGCACTTGTGCTCGGGTGAGCTTTTGTGATCGCCTTTTGTCCGTCGTGCGTCGTGCGTCGTCAGTCGTCCGTCGTCAACAATTGCTTGTGAACACTCTAGAGGCCACAGTTTTGGCCCAATCTTCATGAAACTTGGTCAGGATGTTTGTCTACATGATATCTCGGATGAGTTCGAAATTGGGTCATGTGGGGTCAAAAACTAGGTCACTAGGTCAAATCTTAGAAAAACCTTGTGAACACTCTAGAGGCCACAAATTTGGCCCAATCTTCATGAAACTTAATCAGGATGTTTGTCTACATGATATCTCGGATGAGTTCGAAATTGGGTCATGTGGGGTCAAAAACTAGGTCACGAGGTCAAATCTTAGAAAAACCTTGTGAACACCCTACAGGCCACAATTTTGGCCCAATCTTCATGAAACTTGGTCAGGATGTTTGTCTACAAGATAACTCAGATGAGTTCGAAATTGGGTCATGTGGGGTCAAAAACTAGGTCACCAGGTCAAATCTTAGAAAAACCTTGTGAACACTCTACAGGCCACAGTTATGGCCCAATCTTTATGAAACTTGGTCAGGATGTTTGTCTACATGATATCTCAGATGAGTTCAAAATTGGGTCACATGGGGTCAAAAACTAGGTCACGAGGTCAAATCTTAGAAAAACCTTGCGAACACTCTAGGGGCCACAGTTTTAGCCCAATCTTCATGAAAAATGGTCAGGGTGTTTGTCTATATGATATCTTGGATGAGTTTGAAAATGGGAAAGGTTGGGTCAAAAACTAGGTCACCAGGTCAAATCTTAGAAAAACCTTGTGAACACTCTACAGGTCACAGTTATGGCTCAATCTTCAATAGATTTGGTCAGGATGTTTGTCTAATTGATATATTGGATGAGTTTGAAAATGAGTCACATGAGGTCAAAAACTAGGTCACCAGGTCAAATCTAAGAAAAACCTTGTGAACACTCTAGAGGCCTACATTTTTGTCCCAGTCTTCATTAAACTTAATATGAATGATGACTGTATGAATTCCCAGTTGAGTGCAAATTCAGGTAGGATCAATATGTAGGTCACTTAGTCAAATGTTAGAAAAACACTTTTAGATGCTAGATTTTTTGTCATTATGCCTAACACAGCCATCTTACTCAGGTGAGCGACACAGGGCCATCTTGGCCCTCTTGTTCGTATTGCTATATATAATATTACTTTGTTTTATATTCCGGCACTTTCCCTTATATTTCGTTTCGATAAGGGAATCCGGTCCGGTCCAGGATTAATTCATTAATTAATTCTTTAATCAATCAAGTATGTTATGTTATGTGATCTATATACGTTTGTATCGATTTGTACATGTATTGTGTTGCATTTGATATGAAAGTCTATATTTATGTTTTTGTACTATTTTTATGTTCTACATGCGTTTATATACATTTGTACATTACCGTCATGTTCATATTATGTAATTTTATGTTTGCCGCATGGGTCGAACGACCTTCTGGCTCTTTGAAATAAAACTATCAAAATAAAACTATCATATATTTTGAATATATGTTTGCTAGCCTTGTATTTATGGCTATTATTTTTTATCTGTGTTATTGTACATGCAAATTTAATATCTGTATGTTTGATAGCTTTGTTTGTAATATCTATTTCTATTTATTTGCTTGTGTAATTGTGATATATATTGACTATTTATGTTTAAGTTTAATGAGCTATGTATTCTTGTCACAATCAATAAACTAATGTTCTATTCTATTAATGTTTTAAGTCTTTAAATATATAATGAAATTATTATCTTGAATATACAAATTTCGGACATTTCCATAAATAAATAAATAAAAAAACTGTTATTACTAAAAAGAATGTCAGCAAAAGAAGTAGACCACGTTGCTCGTTATAACAATAAAATCATTTTAATTGTTGTATACAATTTGTCAATTTATGCAAGAAGCTATTTAAAGAAAAAGAATTCTATACGAAACCAGCATATACCCAAATGATATGCAACTTGGTAATTAAAAATTTTTAATGATTTTTTTTTTCAAAAGTCATATCAATCCAATCTTTTTGAAAACCATTAATATGACCAAATATTAATTCCCAACAACTGATGATTTTACAATTCTTTCAATCATATCTATGTCGGGAATATATCCTATGAAATAAATGTGATAAAATAGTATAGCTACCATAATGCACTTGATATAAAGCAAAGGAACAATGTTCTGTAAAATTCATATAAAAGTATTATTTTTATTAAAGTGTTAACATCTATTATTAAATAGCAAGGCCCCGCGCCCACTCCCTTTTATGATACACACTGATGCCCTGAACTTGTTCTGTGCAAGGAGAAACAAGCAGAATAAACCAGCAATCAAAAAAGCCGATAGACATAGAAAATAATTACCACCAGGAAACTGGACAGCAGTGATCTAATTATCATGTTTCAATAAACAAGGGGCAATTTGTACCCTGTCATGTTCACTGCATGTAGACCGTGGACTGACCGATAATGTATTAAGTGTACTCTCAAGATATTTATTTCTGTCTTTTAAAATGTATTATTCCATGTATTATGTTGTTTTTTCTGTATAATGTAAATTACCACCTTTTAATAATTTATCTAAATTGTTTTATGTTAATTGTTAAGATAGCTGTTTTCCTATGCAATTATCATTCCCCTCTCTCATTAAATCAGTGCCTTATACTAATCAGTTGTTTAATTTACCAAATCATTAAAATCACAGATGTAAAATAAAAGCCTACTGTTCCAATATCTGTTTACAAGCATATTTCATCTGTGAGTACTAACTTAGACGAGAGCGTTGATAAATTTGTTTAAAAATCTGATAGGATTTGTGATACTTTTAAGTCATATGTACCTTCAAAAACGTAAGAAATCCACGAACGATCGAAATTTTCAAAAAACAAAACATGTCTGGTCAAGGCTCTTAATATGTGCAAATATAGACTGAGTAATAATAATAATAATAAAAGAAAATTTTCTCTTAGCTTAAACCAAGACCAGACCAGAACAGCACAGATATTAAGATATTAAGACTTTCACAGTCATCTTTTTCACACCACCTGGTTTCTTGGAACTGGTAGTAGTTTTTTCACTTTGGATTTTAGAACGTACTTTGGGATCTTGGAACATTGACCGTTCCCAAAAACCAGGTAGTGCATTTTTTAAATGTACGTAGTGCAAAGATCACATTTCTGCATTAAAAGTTGTGTTCCAAGATCCCGCAAATTTGTTTTCGCATTTGTCTCCCTTTGATAATGAACGTCAGTCGTATCTACTCGGCTATTTTCGGTGATCCGATTAGGCCTCAGTCTGGTTCCAATTTCATCGTATGGGTCAACTCCTCACAGTGATCTCCCTTCCACGCGCACTTAGCAATGATCTCCAACTGTAAGGGGAGGCTACTACTTCGTGGCGACACCTAGATCTGAACCAGTCTATTTGCCATGCGCTTTCCGAAAAGATGAGCACGATGTTGGTTATTTGGTACGTATTTGTACATATTAAACATATTTCGTATATTTATTTGTTCCTATATAACAAGTAAGCTGTATTCTCAGACACTAGACATTGGTGCATAACATAACCGAAATGACAAGCAGATGTTTTCAATCTCGATCTGCTAGAAGTGTGGGTTTTATTTTAACAAGGAAATACGAAGATTTTGACACCATAAATGCATGTTGCTTGATGAAAAACATTGATTACTTTCCGTATCATGATATAAATTATCGTTGTTTCAAAATTTATATTTTTTCAATTGATGGAGCTATCAAAGCAATGTCTTTCACAAAAAGGGTTGGACTTAGTGCAATATTTTTGGTAAGTTTAATAATCTCCACCAGGATGTGTCCATTGCCATACACTGTGAATTAAATTTACCTGACAAAAATGTAATTAGTTTCTTCAAAGCGTTTCTTCAAAGTGTTTTCTGAATACAATGTATGCATGTGCTATGTTGAGCCAAAAAAACGGTTTAACCGGTCCGCATACTCCATAGCTCAGTGGTAGAGCGTCGGCTTGTGGAGCAGGAGGTCGTGGTGGAGCAATCTGTATTTTTAGCAATGTATTAATACTGCATTAAGCCTCAATAAGCTCAGGGATCATTCTGGTTCGACAAAAGTATGAGAGAAAATGTTCCTGGGGCATTTGCTCAAAAACTATGAGAGACTCGAATTTATGAGATTGGGTATTTTGACTACTACTTAAGATTCTGGCCGTGAATAAAAAATAATAGTATCAGTATAGCATCAGGCATCTCATTTTTTCAAAATAAATCAATAAATGGTCAAATGATTCAATGCGACTCTGGATTTGTATGGAAGTTGTCTGTATATCTACCAATGGTCATGTTCTTTTTCATCATATGGTCTCTGCAGTAACAGTGCATTTTGTTTTTTATATACATCGTATTGTAACCACACATGCAGTTTTAGCCATTTGTCATTGAATTCTTTTTTTTTTATGAACGGAATCTGAAGAAGCTCTTGATTCAAAAATTGAATATTGATTCTGAGGCGGTCCTGGAGACTCGTAAGTTTCATTTGATAGTGATAGAAAATTCATTATTTTTTGGCATTTGACTACTTCAGTGTACGTACCAGTGTAAAAGCGAATCCTTTAAAAATCATTCTTTACTAAAACTGGAATACTTCGGACAATTCCATAGTGTGCAATGACACTTTTGGGCTTCAGATCAGCCCTGTCAAATAGGGACTTACCTGTCTCTCTACCACAGCGTACATACCGTAAAGGTCCTACAGTGTAAATATACAGATACATCAAATTTTCGCTTTTTTTGTGGCATTTCGCTGTATTGCAGACGACTTCACCGACTTTTCCAAACAGCACTTCCATTAGAAATGTAGAAATGTTACTACCTTTGTCTCCGCTGCGCTTCTCTACGCTTCAACCACAGTAGTATATCCACCCCATGCCTCGCTATGGAGCAACGCGGTCGTGATTCACAACCGCTGGTTTTGTTGCTTGATACGGCGTAAAATTGCCACTTAAAACACACTGGACTATCTATTGACAGAAAATCTCATAGCGTAAAAGTGTATAAATGTAAATGATTTAGATAAATTTAAGTTGTTTGTGCTTTCGCTTTCTAAAGTCCTGCGATAAAAAAGAGGGAACACCGAATGATATTTTGTTACTATATTTGGTATTGCGATCCCTTTTGGGAAACAAAATTGAGATTTTCAAGGAAAATAAATTATTACAATAAGGGGCCTAAGCATAGATAAGGGAATGACTATATAAAAGGTGTTATGACATCAATTGTCAAATTTGTATAGAGCAGTTCCTATTTAAAACATTTTCTAGAATGAACCCTCCCAGCTGTAATTTGTGTTCGTAGTCCCTGTTATACTTGTATATTTCAGAACCATGAGTAACGCAGAAGACAGGGGGCTGCTTGGTGTAAGATATATTGACACCTACATAGGTACGTGTGACTTTGAGCAATATTGATTTGAAATTTCATTTACCATTATTTTTTTCATTTTTAGCTCGCCTGAGCACAACGTGCTCAAGGTGAGCTTTTGTAATCATCCGTCGTCGTGCGTCGTCAACAATTTGACATCAACATCTCCTCTGAAACCCCTGGACAGAATTTGATAAAACTTGGCAGGAATGATCCTTGTGCACAAAAGTTGCTAAAATTAACTTGATCCATGAAGAACTCTGGTTGCCATGGCATCAGAAGAAAAAAAATGTAAACTTTAAAAATCATCTCCTCCAAAATAAATTGATACAGATGCTGCCTATGGGTATCTCTACCAAAATTGCTAAAATAATTCAAATCCATAAAAAAACATGGCCGCCAGGGGTGGGGCTTATTTGCCTTAAATGTATATAGGGAAAACTTAAAACTAAATCTTCTCTGAAATCCCTGGACATAATTTGATAAAACTTTGCAGGGATGAGCCGTGTACCAATGTACACAAAAGCTGCAAAAATAAATTACTTGATCCATGAAGAACTTTGGCTGCCAAGTTGCAAAAATAAATTACTTGATCCATGAAGAACTTTGGTTGCCATGGCAATTGAAAGAAGAAAAAAAAACACTTTTAAAAACACCGTCAACAAACCCCTGGCCTTTAATTTCTTATAAAATGCAAGTAGTTATATTAAATTACAATGTCATATTAAATTACAATGTCACTTAATAGAAAGAGAACATGGTGTGTAATGGTCTTATAGAGAGAGAGAACCAGGTAGGAACAAAATAATAAAATGTGCCTTTAGATGAGTAATAGGTTATTTCATCAGTTTCTCTATACAGTACAATGAGTACATATTGGCAACATTTGGTTGATTCCATTACATATGCAGAGGTGGAGAAGATAACTGTAAAGCATTTTTAAACAGCTACACCAGAACAATTCAGGAAAAGGCATAATGAATTATCTAGTAAAACAGTGCAGATGTTTTTACTGGATTAACACAGATATCATTTCTACAGCTTAGCCAGAAATGACCACTCTGACCTTCTGGCAGAGGTCACATAATCTGGACTGGGATGCTGTGATGTCCCACTGTGTAAATTAAATTACCTGCTACAATGTATGAGAGATACTAGGCTAGTTTTACACAAAGCCAACCACAAAGCCAACTACGTTTTTAATGAATGATACTGATATAAGGGTTTTGAAATGCAAAATTCATACTTTTCTAAATCAACATCATCAGCATCATCATTAAAATATGTGATAGGGGGAAAATTCAGATAGTCTGACATTTCTTTTTGAAATTTACTTTGGTTCATGCCAGTGTTCCAATGCACAGGGAACCAAAAATCTTCTAGAAACATCAAACGAACAATAAAAGACACTTTGTAATAAATTGAAACTTGTTTCATCATAATTAACCCTTTCCCTCATAGGGAACACCATGAAAATACCTATGCAAATAGCATAAAACCAGATCAGCCTGCGAGTAACTCAGAGGCTGACCAGGTTTTATGCTGTTCGCTGCTTCTCAGTGGTCTGGGGATGAGGATTTTACAATTAAATTTAGTAAGTTTCAAGTGGTTCATGTGTACCTATGAGAGCATAAAAATGAGTTTTTATGAGACAAGGTTAAGGACCCTCTTATATCAAATATATCCCTTTTTGTCCATTTCCAACTTTAATCTCTTGAACATTATGTTTTTCTACTATTGCTATAAATGGGTAAGATAAACTGTCAATTTCCTGAGAAATATATATATTAAGTATGATATACTGGCCAGCTTAATTCTTTAGGTTGCCTTAATAGTGGTGGTACTCAGGTGAGCGATTTGAGGCCCTATGGGCCTCTTGTTAATATAAAATTCATGAGTTAAGCTGGGAAGACATAAGGCCAATTTCTTTCATTAGCTGAAGTTTGATTGAGTTTTGTTGATTGGTAAGTAAGGTAATGTTTAAAATAGCTATTAGGATGGTATGAGGATTTTCCATCTGTCCTTCGTCTATAATTGTTCGTTAACACTCTAATGGCCCCCATTTTGGCTGAATCTTAATGAAACTTTACAGTGTTTTCACTACAAAGAGAACTAATATCAGCTTGAATTTGGGTCATGTCTGGTTAAGGCTGTGTGTCTTAACTATAATCATAATATGATACATATCTCGATACATGCGACATGATTCACGATATGTATCACGATACAGTTCTCCCGATCCTAGATTTCAAGGTTGGGTAGGTAGGTAGGGAGGAAGTGTTTTTTTTCCCCACCAGAAGCATTTTTATTATTCTTTTCCATGTCAATTTACAAATTTCATACTATAGGTTTGCTTTTGATGTTTTGATATCATTCCAGACACAATGTATTAGACGTATGCAATAACAGTGCTGGTTTTATGAGAGGCAAAGTCTCCATAGTTTTTTTTGTTTTGTTTTGTTTTTTCTCAGGAAAAAAAAATGCATAATTATAATGAACAAAAAAAAAAACTTTTGGGTAGGGGGCAAATCATCTGAGTAGGTAGGGAGAGGGGAAACGAAAATATTTTTAAATGTGGCCTAATGTGGCCTTAAGTATTTTAAATGATTAAAAACTAAGTTAACAAATTCATATTTTTTGTAATTGCTTATTGAATTTTATTGCGGCGGGTCCTTTGACTCACCTGCAGAGGGATCGTACAGAGTTGATAACCAAATTTTGAGGTCTTTCCAATTTCCCAAAATTCCAAAACAATAAGCCTCCGCGTCAGAAAAAGTTTTTTCTACTATTTAACCTTAAAGCTTATTTCGATAACTTTCACGGTTTTTCACTAATTAAGTGCAAATGGGACATTAAAACTGAAAAAATAAAAAACGTCTTAAGATGTTCATAAAAGATGCTTTTTTCGACACACAAATATCTGTTGTATATGTATGCAAAATTTCATATGCATATCTTTTAAGGTTTTTAAGCTACACACAGGTGAATAAAATGACCGAAAATGTGAAATAATGGCATGGTAAATCCGTTACAGCCTGATTAAGTTCGTTGTCTATATGTTTTATCAGTAAACTCTACCAATTATTATATGAATATGCTTTTATTACCTTTATTATATGAAAACCAAGTCAAAACCATAAAACTGTCATTATTTTTTTTTCAGAGTATTAAAGTTATTGAATGATAATATATGTTATTTATTTTTATGCACCTGTGAAAGTTTAAAAACAGTGTTTATAAAAAGCAAAACCACTTAAAGGGGAATATTTTATAATTGAAAGTATAAGTTTTACTGTGTATATAGTTATATATAAATCGGTTTATTGTGAACAATATCCAATTATAATTTGCTACCCGATCAGTAACGGAGATTTAAAAAAAAAAACATAATCAGGTCAATCGCATTAAAAGATAATTTAAACCTTATCAAACTTAAAACAAGCAACTAATAACCAATTAAACAATGTTTTGTTATTTTGCCACGACAATGTCTTACCAATAAAGCAAAACAGTTATTATACTCCTTTAGACATTCATTAATTATAAATAATGAAAACAAATCCATTATTTAAGTCACAAAACTTTAAACGTTATAATCATACAAAATAACACACACCACAGTTTCAATTTGGTGAACATATTCATTGTTAAACCGTTAAAACGTTCTTATATTTGCTTCAGAAGCTTGTATTTATCATGAGTAACGGATATTTCGAAGTAACGGATATTTAGTCTGGATATCATAACGTTGCACTTTGTTGTACTAAATATCGAGGGTTTAGTGCAAAACTATTGTAACTCCGCAAGACTTTAAAACTTTAAATTTCAACCTTCATATACCCATGATTCGCATGTAGTTGGTACTGAAAAGTATAACTTTATTTGTACATTATCTGGAGTGCTGATTTTATATAATGTAAATATTTCGAAGTAGATACAACAGTTTTGCACTGAACCCTTGATGCTTTCTTGCGTGTTTCAAAATACGTTACAAAAACAGTAATGAATCGTTGTTCTTCATTTGAAAATCACTGAACATTTTTCATATGAGCGTCAAAGTATCCTGAGATAGCTTTGATCGCACTTTCGTCAAATTTTAACATTCTATTCGATTTCCCCGTTGCAACTGGCGGCGGATTCGTGCAGAGAACATCCTCTTTCTTAATCCATATTTGATCTTTTTGGTTTGGCCAATAGTTGTTTCTTTTGCTGCATAAAATTTATTTCTACCTCACTGTCGTCACTATCAATGACTTGTCCAATGTACCATTTCTTCTGATAGATAGCGGCAACAAAGTCATCATTTTTGTACTCTTGTATTTTCTCGATGTCTTCAGTCTCAGTAGACTTACGTTCAGAAACACTGCTAACATCTGTTGTCGTTGTCGTCAATGTAGATTTCGGGCCCTTTTTTTCTTCAAGTGTAGACGCATTGAACCACGTGTTGCACATGGTACCAGTTAAACACTCATTACAGTAACAACTTGTGTTTCTGTACAAAATCTTTGAGTCACCTAAACCAACAATAGCATGAAGCTTCATTGTGCCGGGAACTGGCTTTACGCGACGATTTAACATTGCTTTAGCTTTTGTCTCACAATTATCCCGTGGAACAAACCGGAATTTTACATTTGTCATGTTTGAAGTTTGCCCCCATTTCCAAAAATCGTGTGCATCGCTGATCACACATCTGTTGCTCCGGCTAGCTTCATCTGCCATGCGTGTACTTGTTCCGCCTAACCCGTCACAGGGACCCTTCCCATGGCCGCTTTCAAAGTAATTCCAGCGGACATGACATCCATATATCTCATAATGGTTAGCTACAGCATCAAAAATATGTTTGTTCCTATACTGCGACGATTGAGAATCGCTCCAATAATGTATGGTGTCTATTTGTGGATCTATCAATTTCAGTTCTGGTTCTGGGATGATATCGTCGATAAAGGTAAGTACTGTTGACGCTTTGTGTGATATTTCATCTGAGACTGTTACGAAGCTTTTATGTACAATCGAACCATCAGAATTTCTCCAATAAGCAACCATGGGGTGCAGTGTAACAGTTGACTGATTAAAATATGCACTTTGTACCTCTTCGTGGGAGCGACAAGAATAATTTTCAGCGAAGTCAAGTTGAAAAATGAAGTGATGATCGGGCAACGTCTGCTTCAACAGCTTAATCTGTTCATACTGGGTGTGTACGCGGTCTACGTGTTCTTTGAAGTCTTCGAGTTGTTTAATTGTTTGTTCAATAAACTTGTCCCTCGGTATTGTGCTCTCAACAATTCTTGTCACTGTCTTTTTCTTGCCTTTATCTTCGGTTTCAATACGCGTCCACTGACCAAGTGATATTTCATCAGGTAGCTTTTGTCTTAACTCGTCTGCAGAAGGCTTACTTTCAGCCACCCTCTCAGGATTCTTTGCTATGTCAACGTATTTTCGCACAGCCTTCACCAAAAGCGCTGCGTTTTTGGTGCTTAAAGCATAAACACGAGACTCTTGACAACATTGCAGTTTTGTATATGTATGATGGCCTTGATCTGCAAAACGTTGTGAAAGATATGTTTTCCTCTGAGTTTTCAGATTTGTATTTGAGATATAGGTTTTTGAGGTAATCTGTCAGTATTTGTATTTGCTGCTTTCCTGCTTTCCCTGTCTTCTTAGCGTCACTCTTACCAGGTTGCACACGGCTGTTGTCTTTGCGCTTTAAAAAGTTCACAACGTTTTGTCGGCATTTTTCTAGCTTATTAATGCGCCGTTTCTTTTCAATTTGATGTACTTTGCTATCTGCCTTTCCCAACTGGTTTCGCCCCAGACCCGTTTTCTTTGATAAGTATTTGATACTTCTATATTTTTTAGCTATTTTCCCTGCTACTATGTTATGTATTGCAGCCCTCTTGTCTCTTGGTGTGTTGTTTTTTGCTGCTTTTATTTCACCTACTAAAACATTTCCAAACAGAATAGGACGCCTAAGTTTCTCTTTTTGCGCTGACGTTAGATTAGCGGCTTCCATATCATTTTCTGTTTGTTTTCGTGGCGTCATTACACTCATATCTGTTTTGCTGTTGTCCTTGGAACTCATTTTGAGTCTTTGCAACACCCTCTGTGTGGTTTTCAACTTTGTTTTGAGTGTTTCCCTTTCCTGTTCAAGGATTCTCACTCTGGACATTGCAGCTGACCGGTCCCGTTTCCAACGTTTTAATGCAGCCCTTTGTTTCCCTATGTTTGTTTCATCAAACTTCAGTTTAACCAACAGTCGTCCACGGTCAGTTTCTCTACTTCGTGTGTTATGTTCATCTCCTGTTTCCGTCCCCGTAACCCCGTAACATTCCCCGTAACCTCCCCACTGTCCATGCTCTCGTACCCACTAGTCTGGCTTATGTCCTTTCCGCCCGCTTTCTTGCGTAAAACTCTCGCAGGTTGGCCCGATTTCTTTTATTTCGCTTCTGTCACGTTCTGAAAGCTCATGGGATGCAACGTAGTTTCTTCGTTTTCGGTCCCTTTCCCGTCTTAAATATTCTTCCTTGTTCTTTTCTTTCAGCCTCTCCCGATAAGCTCGCTGTATCTCTGCTCGGCTCTTGCCCATTTTGATACCTGAAAGCATCAAATATCCGTTACCATGTTTAAATATCTGTTACCTTACAACACATCGAAAATGCTAAATGTTACTCAGGACAAATACATTATTTTACAGTTATTTCAAACAAATACATACTAGCTGTCATATATCATTTAAATTTCAAAGCAATTTGATATATTCATTATGCTATTCAACAATATTTAAAACCATGCATGTACTATACGAAATTAGTTATATATGGACATTTCTTTAATGTAAAAATATGTAAAAAAAAAAAAATCATTTAAATGCAATATTTTATTGAAAGTACTTTTTGTTTTATACATTTGAATAGATTGTATCATGATATGATGTATTAACATGGTACTATAAATAAGATATTTAGAGCGAAATCTCCGTTACCACATGGTAACGGAGATTTCAGTATCTTTACATCAACAGGAAGGCTTAACAAAAGTGTTTGACTGTATGAAAACATAAAATAAAGCGTATTTAAAAGTCGTTTAACACGTATAATATACCATCAATTGCGTACACCATATATAAGTATTAAAACTGCAAACTTCAAGTGTATACTCACCACAGCAGAAATTCTGCAGACTTCACAAATTGCTTGGATTTCGATTCAGTGCGTATAAAGTGTCAACTCGTGTTCCAATATGGCGAGATTCTACGAAATTATGACGTCATATTATGAGGTCATAGATTTATGTAAAGCTGTTAACTGAAACCATAGTTTCGAATTTCGGTATCGGATATTTTGTAACGGAGATTTTATTTTATAAAGCAATGTGATGTATTGCGGAGTTATTTTACTCTAAAAAGTAAGTGTTTGGTGGTTTTCTTCAACTTCAAAACTGATGTGTTTAATAGGGCAAATCCGTTTATAAAATACCATGCAAACATGTGATTAATTGACATATAACGGATATTTTACCATTTACAACTGAAAATAGACTGGTTAGAAAAGTAACTTAATTCCAACACATTTCTAGAAAAGACGATACTTTTAATAACTTGACGTGTTTTTGTTATGTCTCTCATGGAATTTAAAGCAAAATATTTCATATATTTAACAAACATTAATTAAGATTTAGGGTCACCAATTTCTGATAACGGAAATTTTTAACAATTGCGATATTTTAGCGACACTAATGATCACACCATTTTTTAAAAAAATTGGTAAACCAAAATTATTGTGTTTGTTATGTTAATATTTCTGTATCATCATTAAACATAACTATCAAAGTAATAATTATGTTTTTTAAAGATAATTGACTAAACCCATTTATGGCCACAGTAACGGATATTTAAAAAGTAGAAGATGAAGTGCATACATTTTTATGTGAAGCTAAAAATAAAAGTTATTTATGTATGGCACGGTTTCTTAGTTGGGTTTACTTAATTTAGCGCAATGATAACTACGATTTATTTATGAAACATGTGTATATACGGTGGCGACACGCCGTGCACCTAATTAGTGAGAAACCGTGTTTATATAGAATTTTATAGCTTGTTCATTTACGTCATTAAATGTTACATCCAATTATTCTTCACAAGTTTGCATGTTTAATTTATTCCTTAACATGTATTAGATCTAAATAAGAAAGCAGATGAAACCAGGTAAATCTATTAATAGACGCAATACTGGTCAGTGCAGCGCATTTACACATGACCTTGATTTCATTCACTTCTTGCATACGTAATTAGATTAGTGTAGTAGTGGACAGTAGATTTCATTCATGTATTGCATATGACTATGCTTATGATTTACTAGAGGAATTAAACATTAAACGAAAAACCTTGTTAACACTCTTGCATCCTAGTTTTAGTCAAATCTTTATTAAACTTGCATTGAACAATTTTTTTCATGAAATCAATGTCAAGTCTGATAGTGGTTCATGTGCGGTGAAAAAAGGGGGCAAATACTTTAATGAAAAACTTTGTTTTCTTGAAGTGATATTTCCCAATTTTAATGAGTCTGGCATAGATTGCTTGTTCTCATAAATCTGTGTCAAGTGTGATGTTGGGTCAAAATTTAGGTCACCAGAGAAAATAAACAAATAATCTGGTTACCACTCTGAATGCAGTTAATTGCCCAAATCTTGAGGAAATTTGCATTGCCTTGGGGTCATATGAAAGAGTTGGGTAAAGGACCCCACATACGCCGTCAAAAAAAAACTTTATAATTAATAACATAATTTTGGAGTCCAAGGCCGATATATTGGATATAAGTAACATATCTGCAGTGTATAGGAAATACCTCTAAACGACATCTCCTAATAAACCATTAGTCATATTTTGAGAAAACTTAATCAGATTGATCTTAAGGTGATTCTTGAAGTCCTCTACTAAAGTTGCTAAAATGAGACATTATTTTTTCATTAGCCTATGTTATAAGTAGAGCTCATTAGGCCAAATGGGCCTCATGTTTTAGAGACTGGTTCAAGTCATTTGTGTAAATATTCATTCAAAATCAAATTTGCAAACACAAATTATTCCTCTGGCCATCTGAACATAATTGCTCCTACTGTAAGTCTTGTAGTTTGTCACATTTGAAATTGCATGTATATGTTGAGGTTAGATATGTGTATATTCATGTTGATACTTGTATGACTACAGGTCATGGTGTGTTTGCAAAAGCACAACTAGAAAAGCACACTTTCCTGTGTGAGTACAAAGGCGAGTGCATTTCAGAAGAGGAGGGAGAGAAGAGGCTTAGTGAAAATAAAACCTCGTTTCTGTTTTTCTTTTCTCATACAAAGGAAAAAAATTATGATAATTTAAGACAATCTGATTTATTAACCAAGGTTTTAAATTCAGGTGAAATGGTATTATTATTTTTCCTTTTTAGCTCACCTGAGCACGAAGTGCTCAAGGTGAGCTATTGTGATTACCCTCTGTCTGGCGTCCGTCGTCGTGCGCCGTCAACAATTTGCTTTAAACATCTCCTCTGAAACCGCTGGACAGAATTTGATGCTGGACAGAATTTGATTAAACTTGGCAGGGATGTTTCTTGGGTGAGGCTCTACCAAAGTTGCTAAAATAAACTTCATCCATGAAGAACTCTGGTTGCCATGGCAACCGAAAGAAAAAAAAATTAAAATCATCTCCTTCATAACTAATGGCCAGATTTCAAAATATTTTGGTACAGATGATCCTTGGGTGAAGCTTAAATTTTTCAAAGTTGCTAAAATTATTTTGATCCGCCAAAAAATACAGCCGCCAGGGGCGGTGCTAATTTGCCTTATATGTACATAGTGCAATCTTAAAATGACATCTTCTCAGAAACAGCTGCACAGAATTTGATCAAATTTGGCAGGGATGATCCTAAGGTGAGGCTCTACCAAAGTTGCTAAAAATCATTTGGATCTGCCAAAAAACATGGCCGCCAGGGGCGGGGCTAATTTGCCTTATATGTATATAGTGAAATCTTTAAATGACATTTCCTCTGAAACAGCTGCACAGAATTTGGTCAAATTTGGCAGGGATGATCCTTGGGTTGGGACTCTATCAAAGTTGCTAAAATCATTTGGATCTGCCAAAAAACATGGCCGCCAGGGGCGGGCTAATTTGCCTTATATGTATGTAGTGCAATCTTTAAATGACATCTCCTCAGAAACAGCTGCACAGAATTTGATCAAATTTGGCAGGGATGATCCTTGGTTGAGGCTCTATCAAAGCTAAAATCATTTGGATCTGCCAAAAAACATGGCCGCCAGGGGCGGGGCTAATTTGCCTTATATGTATATTCTGAAATATTTTAATGCCATCTCCTCTGAAACAGCTGCACAGAATTTGATCAAATTTGGCAGGGATGATCATTGGGTGAAGAGCTTCAAAACTTGGAAAAAATTATTTGGATCTGCCAACAAACATGGCCACCAGGGGTGGGGCTAGTTTACCTTATATGCATATAGTGAAATCTCTTAACGGCATCTCCTCTGAAACAGCTGCACAGAATTAGATTAAATTTGGCAGGGATGATCCCTTGGTAAAACTACACAAAAAATGCTTATTTACATTTGATCCAGAAAGAACTCTGATTGTTTTGGACATGTTTTATTACAGGTTTTTCTGTATACTCAGGTGAACGATGGCCCTCTTGTTTATTGATTAAAATAGTATATGTCCTGAAGTAAAGCTTTCAAATTTAAAATAAATAGTCACATTTCACCAATAATTGTGTCTAAATTAAGAACTATATAAACATTTATTTTATTTTGACAGAATTGTAGCTCTAAGTAACATATTTTGCCAGCATTGACTCGACAGATGGCTTTGGTTGTGGGCGGATGATTAACGACAGCAAAAGGCCAAATTGTTATGTTAAAGTGCTGCCACCAGCAACTACAGGTGAACTGCCAAGGCTCGGCGTGTATTCTAAGAAGGTCATACAACAACTGGACGAACTTTGTTATGATTATGGTGACTCCAGTGTTCCATGGAGAAAAGTAAGTTCTACTGCTTTTCATCAACCTTTAAAATGGTTTGTAGTTGTATTCGTAACAATTCATTTTTTGGTTTATCAATATATTAATTAACTACAATATATCTCATTATATCAAAACGCTTAAAATCAAGGTAATATTGGGGATTTATGTTGAGGCCATTTGACCTGGGGAAGGCTTCATTTGTAACCCTCATGCATTGTATAATGTTGTATGGTATACAGTATCTGGAATATTGAAAATGATTAGGATTTTTTTTACATCAGGTATATTTGTTTTATAACTTTGGGGTCAACTTTTACAGCACTGTTATGCTGCAAACAAGAAAACATGATTTTTATTTGTTTTTCACATTTTCACTTAAGGTATGCATGATGTGATTTAATCCATGCATCACTCTTGTGGCTATGCTTTGGATATCAAAATATTAACAAGGGAAACGACGGTAGGAATTGCCACCTGAAACAAACTTTTTGCACATTTACTCAGGTTGATTAACAATTCTTTCAAATAGTTTCAAACTCTGTCAAGCAGTTTAAGAGATGCAGAGCAAACATGTGTGATGTTGACAGTAAACTGAGCGATATGAAACCAATGTTTTGCTTATCAAAAGTAATGCTTTGCACATCTTTTTAATTAGATTAACATTTCTGTCAAATCATTAAAGTTTCATCCAGGTGGCTCAAAAGACACAGATTATGAAAAAAGTCTTTTTAGATCAGTATGATAACCTAAATTTGGAACCAAGGTTAGCATTTTGCACTTTGTCCAAGTTTATTTAGATTTTTTGTCAAATATTTTTTTTATGTTTTAAGACACAAAACTTTTAATGACAACCAAATGCAGGATATAATCATTATAAAAAATGCTTGGGCATAACTTATTTCGAAGATAAGTATACATTGCAATGCGTAAACTTTGCAAGCTGTCTAAATTTCATTATACAAAAAGAATTGGGATTTTATGTGACAGAATTAACAACAGTCACTATGTTAATATTTGTAAAATAAAATTGATATTAAATGTTAATTATTATTAAAATTTAGTGTAAGTAACCGAAATCAAATTATTGAAAATTTAAATCTGCAAGCACACAAGCAGTTCACATATAAAGTTATTTTAACAGGTTGAAGAGTTTGAAAATATGTATTCTAAATGTTAAGCTATACTTTACCTTTTCAAAAACAGTTGCTGTTTCATTGATTTCTCTTATTGTTTTGTTTATTTGTTGGCTGACTGGTGGCTGGGATGAAAACGTTAGTTTTCGTTTTGGATTAATAATCTGTGAAGATGTGTTGTATTTGAAGTCGAAGGTTCCTTGTTTTCTGTATGATGGAATTGTCTTCAAGTTGTTGGGTTGAACTGGAGTTCTGTGGGTAAAAAAATAGAGGGAAATTAAGAATTATGTTACCTTTTTTTATTTTGCTGGATGAAAACTCAAGTTAATAGAGATGTTATTACTAATAGTGTTATTGCAGGTGCAGTGGTCCAGAGATAATCCATTAGATTACAGAAAGGTTGTTGGTTCGAACCTCTTTAGGGTTGACTATTTATCATGATTTTTCCCATGCACAAATTTAAAGTCCAACTCAAAAACTGTCTAAAAGGGCAAGTAAGTTTTGAGAACTTATTTCCCAATTAATTTTGTTTAAATAAACTATTTAAATGCAAATATGTGAGCACCTGTAATAGTTAAATTCTATGTTGCTCAAGCCTTAATCAGTGCCTGGCGGTGATCGGCTGTGCAATCAGGCCGTAAGAGAGGATAAAATGTCTAACACGAATGTTGGAGTCCCAATTATAACACTCTGTGCCCTTGTCACAAAATAGTCTGTAAACCATTATGATGGTCTAACAAGTCATATAACGATACGTTTTGACTTCCCCCGACCACTCCTCTAGAACATAAACCGGAAGTCCTTCTCTTCTTAATCTACGATTCACTTTAAACAACTCTCCGGTCCATTTTTGAGAATATTCCCTGTCAAATACGTTCCGCACGTGCGTCACTCTCACTATTTGACCAAGTTTCAATGCGTAACGCCTAGGTTTCTTTTTTATCTCCTTGACGCTTTTCATTCGACTCGAGCTTCGTTTGTGACGAATGAGATACTGTTCGTATCTGCTCTCTGGTTCATTTTCCTCATTGATGGATGCGGGTGGGGGTGGGCGTCCTAGACTAGAATGTTTCGTATGGTTGTAACTTCTAACGACATCCGGAAGGACATTGATGTATTTTCGCGTTCGATTTTTTTTTAAATATCTAAATAGTCTGTGTTTGATGGTTTTGATTAGTCTCTCGACGTAGTTGGCTTTGGTCTCGGTGTTTTGGGCGCTGAAATGATGTATTATTTTACTCGTGAAAAAGGATGACACATCCTTGTTAAATTCTTTGCCCTTGTCCGTTCTGATCACCTTGGGTATTCTCGGTCCTGCCAGCAGACTTTCAAGAGATCGTATAACGTCTATGGCCGCTTTGCTTTTTGTAGGCAGACGGTATGTGAATCTGGAAAAGACGTTGATGGCGACCAACACGTACTTGTTACCGTCATTGTCACTGGCCAAATCCTTCATATCCATCAAAGCCACGTCCCATTGGCTGTCTAGTCCTTCTACAATTACTCTAGACCGTTGAAATTTTCTTCTAACCCCTTTCGTCAAGGAGTAAGCTTCTTGATCTCTGAGCCATTTAGAGATTCGATTTTTTCCGATGCGAAATTTACCTTCCGATTTCACTACGTTATATAATTTGTCAGGTCCGCTATAACTTCCGGAATGATTAGGGTCAAAATATATAGTTTCCAGGTACTTTTTTTCAGTCTTCCATCTTTGTTTTAAATTTCTATCCACCTTTTCGGTTTGGTTGCTTTGTATTTTCTCTCCTTTTTCACCCCCGGTATACCCGGTGGTCTTATATTTTGTACCGGAATCTCTCCGACGGTATTGATAGGTGTCTCCCGACGGTGATCGACGTGTCCGATCAGGCGTTGGTATTTATCAAACGGAAGAAGCACCGATTTTTGCACCGAACTCATTGTAGATAAGACTTTAAGGCCGGGGACACGGCTCTTAGAAACTCGGGGATAGATTTCTCGCGTTTATGTAGCAGTTTTCTTTTGGCCCGGATGGTTAATTCCGTAGACGTCTCAACAGGTACTTGTGCTTCTCCAAGGTCGATAGAACGGAAGACTTCACCGTGAAAACGCGCTGTAAAAAATTGACCACTATCTGTATCAAGGCCTTCAGTTGATCCTTGGTGATGGTTTCCAGGAGACGTTTTCTTTGAATGGCCGTGGTCTTCGATATAAACAGTTGAAAGTAAGGAGGTCACTGACTCTGCACTAGTCGACTCATGATAGCTGCGCGTACGAGCAAATGAGGGTGACTCTTATAAACATTTGTAAACGACGACGTCATCTTCGAATAAGACGTTAGTTCTTAGCCGATATTCGTCTCGCCCTCTAGGGGTCAAATCGATCATCAAGTAACCATATGGCCGTTTGGTGTCGTCATCAAACGCTTCCGTCAGACTTCTAGATTTCCCGGGAAAAAGCTGACGACCTAAGGTTTGTATCTGGGACGTCCCTCGAATATTTTTGAACAGAACCATGTACCAGCAGTTGAGGGCTATGGTTCTGGTCGATTTGCCTTGTCCGTATATATTTTGAGTAATAAATACCACGCTGAGTTTCCTGTGATGACACCCTTGCGTAAACAGTAATGCCGCCGATTTGCTTTCTAAAACGTCGTGCATGAGATCATCCAGCACAATCAGATCGTGATGTCCGTCAGCAAACTGTTCTATTTCTTCCGTGCTGGGTAAGCCTTGATGCAAAGTAAAATTGGGCAGCTGCCTTTCCACATCATCGAATAGATCCTGGTATACGCCGTAACAGTAATGTATCTTCTGAGGCGGTTCCTCGTACAGGTACTTCAGTAATTTCAGGTAGGTGTACGTCCATCTGGTTTTACCGGAACCCGTAGGTCCCGCGATCATGAAATTGGAACAAGGTTCTAACGGTAGCAAGCTCACTTTTTCTGCGTTGGGCGGCGGCGGCGTGTCTTCCCTGTATCCCTGCGGCGGCGGCGTGTCTTGCCTGTATCCCTGAGGCGGCGTGTCTTGCTTATATCCATGTGGCTGCGGCGGCGTGTCTAACCTATATCCCTGCGGCGGCGTGCCATACTCTTGAGAGGCGGTGTGTAGGTTTCCTAGATGACGTAACATGACGTCTCTTCTGGAAAATGTTTTTTGACATTCCGGACAAGCGTTCATGGTGATGATGTTAAGGTATGACGATTGTTAGTCCTCTTATTACTGCTCAGGAGCTCTACGCGCCCTCTGTATTTCGTCTATGGTGGTTACGATGACGTACCTTTCCCGAAGAAAAATGGATATCATGCTGTGTTGCCATTTATTTTAATGTTTCTTTTTTCCTGGAGATAGCCACTCGATCGGATGCAAACGTTCTTAACATTAAACGTTTTCTGGCAAATTTCTGCGCATCCCTTAAGAAGGGATTGATGGTACCGTTCAAAATACGCTTCACCACCTCGCAAATGGCTTTGGTTTGCGATGACGTCATATTTCGTAATCGTTGTCGTCGTCCCCTAACCTCCCTTAAGGACGTCAAAAAATTAAAATTCAGATACACTAATGAAATGTCTATGTTTATTATTATTTTTTTTTTTTTTAAATGTACTCGTCTACTCTTATTAACTAGTAACCGTAGGGGGCAGTATCTAGATTGTTCAAAATCACCCTCTTGTCGTATACGACCCGATATTGATTGTTCACTTGCCTATTGAACAGGACGTTGCTGTACTTGTCCCTCGAAATTTTGGAGGGATTGGTGACAACGACGACTTTTGAAGGTGGTTGCTCGCCGTCATCTAACTTCCTTTTTTGTACGTGCAGGGCTGGTTTGGGCTGACGTGTTCCACCATGTCACGTTCGCTCTCGAAATTGAGGAGTTGAGCGTTGGTGTAGTTCAAACTGAACCCCCGGATTTTACAAGTTGTTTTGCCTTTGGCCGTTCTGTAGGCGTAATTCTTTGGTCCTCCGCTCACAAACTCGACGATGTTATCACCGTGATCCAGCTCGTCGGTTAGCTCGCCTGAATATAAGCGAAAAGAGATTCGTTATAATAAAGTATATGGCTATAAAAATTAGTTCAGCTCACATAAAAATGTAGTTAGATTAAGAAATTAGTAGAAATCGTCGAAAACGATATCAAAACATAAATACCTAGGTAATCTCCCAAAGGAGGATCGTAATGTCCCGGCCTGCTGACGTAGATGACCGAGTCGGTGTAGTACAGAACCCGATCGTCTAGTTGATCCAAGACACCGTACAACTCGAGCCGAGCCAAGCACTTGGTGAATGTGGCCAGGAATATGTTAGTCTTCATGTCTTCCGGAACAAATCCAGACTGGTGCTCGTACTCAAGGTGAAGGTGTTCCTCGTTGATGATGTGAAAGTCCTTCAACTTTTTAGTACGGTCCGTCAGCAGTTTGTAGAATTTATCCAGCTACGAGGCGTGAATAAACTCTGTAAACCCTTGATTGAGGCGCTGACCGAATTTACCCCAGAAACTGAAAACGTACGAAACAAATATAAAATGCTTCATCGATATAAAAAATGGCGATTTTTATCCAAAACTGTTATTTATGTATATTAACATTTTATATTAACCTGTTCAGACAGAGCTTGGCCAGGGCGCGGAGTCCGGGATTCTTTTTGATGGAGGCCGCATCGAGCCGAACGCCCTCATTTTGGAAATAGTCCCGGACGTACTTTTCTTTGTCGTTTTGGGTCTTGCACCAGTCGGGCCACCCACTGGCTTCCTGTTTAAATTTCAGGAATGTGTTCACATAGGTCGCGAATAAACAATCCTGTTTTGTGGTTCGGTCGTACTGAGCGGATTCGTCCCAGTGGTATTCCTCGTAGATTTTGAGGAGAACGTAGCCTTTTTCCAGCGCTTTTGATATCTCGGGTGTGCACCAAGTACCCACGATAGCCCTCTGCTCGTCAGTGTGGCGACAAGCGTCTCGACTTTCCGTATCGGCGCATGTACGACAGAGAGGAAACTTTAGTTTGCCGTTAGATCTGTATGGCAACACTGGATGGTATAGACCCCGAGGCGCCAATATCTTTACTTTGGCGATCCCGAAGTAAGATCCGATGCCGTCAACATTGCTGGTGATAATTTCGGGGTGACCCACGGGATAGCGAGCGTATTTGTTGACGTATTGATAGAGACTGCAAAAAGAAAACGAAGTAGTGAAAGACTTAAATGTGACCTCCAAAAACTACAGTTGAGTTTCGTATTTATGAAATGACATCGAAATAAGCATGGGAATTTACCTTGTGAAATCCACGTATTTTATTTTTTCTTCGTCTTTGGCCCGATAGTGTAATTTAGCGGCATTGGACCGACCTCCGAAGAAGAATTCACGTGGATCCAGTCTATCTTGAATGTCGAGACCTGTCACAAAGTCACTGACATCGGAATCTTCTCTGACTATCTTGACCCAGTCGTGCTCCCAGATACACACATATACGAAGCGCATGTCCTCAGTCAGCTTCTTTCTCTTGATCAGAGTCAGAGCGTATAGCTGGTCCATGGTCTGTCCCGTCTTTGGATTTTTCATAGTACGGTCGGGGTAACATCGCGGACACCCGTGCCACAGACAACCTGCAACATCAAACAGTCACGATCAACTAGACAACGATAACTACAATGGAAGTGAAAATCTGTTGATAATTTATTGACATCAATATACGTCATTGGTCGATGAAAACTTACCGTGGAATTCGTACACGGTGTTGCCAGCCCGACCGTCCACCTTGTATTGCGTTCCTAATATAAACGCTTCGCCGCCATTCAGAGCATGTTTGATGTCTATAGGCTCACCCTTCCTTCTAGCGAGTTGCATCTGGTACTGGAGCCATTGAATGGAGGCCTTGCTGTAGTTATCTCTTTGAGTGTAACCCTCTGAAGGGATCTGGACGATGCTTGACCGAACCGGCGTTTTCTTAGACACCTCCGCGTCATTTCTCATTGTTTCCCAGTTTTCCGATCGTTTGTTATACGTCAGCCAACCCTCGGGGATCTTCTTTACGAAGGCTTTAGAGGTCCCAATAACTCCTGCGGGATATGTAAGGGTGGCTTTGTAATCGGCTTCCAGGAATCTATAAACGGGATATGTAAGGGTGGCTTTGTATTCGGCCTTCCAGGAATCTATAAACGAAGAATACGGTTTGTTAATTTTAAATGTGTTGGGCAGTAATGATTATTATCTATACTTGCCTGGTTTTGAAAATATCCATGCAGACGCTGGCGATGGTCACGTACTGGAAGGAGTCTACCTCGGTGGCGTCCAGCATCAGTTGTCTGAATTGCAGACACGCCCTCCTCAAGATGTCCACATCAGACCGACAGTATGACTCCATTTCTTTACGGAAGTCAAAGACATCGTTTTGTTTTGACTCGTGCCATTTGAGGAAGGCCGCTTTGTCTCCGGTTGACATGAAGTCAGCCCCATAAGCCTTCGAATCCGGATAAGGACCGATGTAATGTTGGTTTTCCCGCTTGTTAAAAAGTGCGGAAAGTAACCTTTGCACAT
Source organism: Solen grandis (assembly GCA_021229015.1). Classification (NCBI taxonomy): domain Eukaryota; kingdom Metazoa; phylum Mollusca; class Bivalvia; order Adapedonta; family Solenidae; genus Solen; species Solen grandis. The sequence goes on from CM037790.1 coordinate 52,109,709, forward strand.
TTCCGTCAGTCCGAACGCCTTGGGTAGCGCAGCCAACTTCATGGGTAGGAAATTTAGGGAATCTAATACCCGGATGTGTAGACCCTTGGCTACCTCTATGTACATGATTTTGGATCCGTTATAAATTACCTTAGAGGGTCTCATGCTATTGTTGACCAGGTATTCAAGGAGAAACAAACCGTCGTAGCCCTGCAAAATAGAAGAAAAATACTATTACACTACAATGTTCATGTTATTATTTCATAATACATTTACAAAAGTCATGTCCGATAATATGTTATATAGATACTATTTAAAAGATTTATTAGTATCCAAATGCATTACCTTCATAATGTGAGCCAGGACCGTGGCGTCTTTATGTTGGGCGCTGAACAACACCAGTTCCCGAACTGCTCAAGGGTAGTATCTCCTTGAAATATGACTTCTCGGCAGCCGCAGGTATCGGGACAAGGAGGGTTGACAAAGGCTTCAGTGTCTTTTGTCACAATTGGCACATCTGCTACTGCAATTGGGGATCAAAGCGATGTCCTTGCATTCCTCGCAGACCGTTTGGGCCACGACAAAATTGGGCACGTGTCTAGGCTGGCCGCACCACGTCTTGAAACCCCGTTGACATTTGCCCGACTCGTCCGGTGCATACCCTTCGGTGCATTGGGCATGTGTGTCCTGGGTAGCCTCGAAGTCGAACATTTTTAATTTCTTGACGGGCTTCTTGGACTCTTTCGGGAACACGAAACACCTATGTTCCCCCTGGACCCAGGACTTGCAGCACTTGCACATCCATTCCCCGCAGTCGTGAAGTTCCGCCGGCCGCTTAAACCGGTTGATGACCTTCTTGCAAGTGGTACAGCACCAAAATTCGTCGCACTGAGACAGAGTGACGTCCCCTTTGTTCCCGTTCTTTTTCGTTTTCTGAACGAGATGTCTGTCAAAACATTCTTGGGACCGGCAAACCATATGACAAGATTTACAGGACATCGTGGTATCGGTTTCCGGACAGGTCTGACTTTTGCACGTCAGGCATGTCGTTTCGCAACGGTGTTCCGTATTGTGGTCGTACTGCTTAAAGCACCGCTCGCAGAAATACCTGGCCGAAAAGAAGCCAGTGATATTCGTGATACTGTGAAAGTGGCTGACCCCTTCGTGATCGACCAAGTATAAATATATGAGGGGCCAATCTTCGTGCTCGTTGTCGGGCACACGGATAAATTTATTACCCAAGGACGCCGCCACTACAGCGATTCGAACATTGAGCGCATTTTCGAAAGCGATAAGGTCGTTGAGAGACCCGGGTCGGTCCGTGGGCACGCCGGTTTTCTGACACAGGAGGAGGGCCAGTTGTTTCTGTTCTTGGCGATTTTTCTCCTTAATTTTCTTGAATGCTAATCTAGAGATTTGGCTGTGTTCCACGAGGATCTCCGGGTTGGTCAGGGATTTATTGGCGCGTTTAACTTGTTTCCACGTGTTGTCCGGAACCAGACAGGCTTTTGCAAAACATACGCCGATCGCTCTCACCATACATAATTGGTCATTAACTATTTGGACCATCGAGGATTTCTTGTGTATGCTGTTGTCTGGTCCGTTGACTTTGGTGACGCGAACGCGCGGACCTCCTGCCCCTTGTGGAATGTGCAACGCCCCGACCATCACTGAAATAAGAAAACAATATATTAAATAAAATATTAAACACAATATTTCCTAGGTACGTGATATCTTTAGATCGAATGGTATATCCAACAGTGGATACAGTATAGGGGTGCAACGATTCATCGAAGTTCGATTCGATTCGATTTTTTTTGGCTCGATGCGATTACGATTCTGTTTGCCGAAATTTCGATGCGATGCGCCTATGTACCGTAGTTCGACTCGAGTCGGGTTCAGTTTTAGCCCAAACCTATTTTGTCCAATCAGCGTTCCGATAATAATTCAGTGCAGCGTATCCGTTACTAAGCAATATCAGTCATGGCGGACAATTTGGATTTATGTGATCCACCGGCTGCGTTAAAGTCTCCCGTTTGGGAACACTTTGCATTTAAAAAGAAAGAGGGAATAATTGACAAAACAAACACAATTTGCAGACTTTGTAGCGCAAGTATTAATCACAAAGCTGGCACCACTACAAATATGATCGCGCATTTAAAGCGCAAGCATAACATAACAGTCGAGTCATCACACAAAAAAGAAAAGACGAAGCCGCCCTTTCATCGACATCGACTGGTCAGTTACGTCTCCATGATGTATTTGCGATGAAAAACAAGTATGCAAGGTCTTCAGACCGTCATGAGACTATAACTAAATCTATCGGCACATTCATAGCAAAGGACATGCGTCCGTATTCCATCGTGGAAAATGTCGGGTTCAAAAAAACGGTTGCTGTCTTAGACCCAAGATATGACATTCCATCTAGAACACACTTTGCAGAAAAAGTAATTCCTGCCTTGTATGAAGAGACAAAAGCAACATTAACTGCCAATCTTAGCAAAGCACCATTCATTGCTCTTACTACAGACTCTTGGACATCAAGGGCAACAATGAGTTTTAATACCATAACAGCCCATATGATTGATGAAGATTGGGAAATAAATAATTATGTCCTTGAAACTACACGCATGGAAGATGCCCACACTGCTGAGAATATTTCCAACTTCCTCACAAGTTCCATTTCCAAATGGAACCTGCAGAAAAATGGACTTCTGCCCTCAGTTACAACAGACAATGCATCAAACATTGTCAATGCTGCCAGGCTAGCTAAGTTAACTCATGTTGGATGTTTTGCCCATACATTAAATCTTGCCAGTAAGAAAGGTCTCCGTGTGCCCCAAATGGACAGGCTACTTGGCAGAATAAGAAGAGTAGTCAGCTTTTTTCATAGAAGCACAACAGCAGCAGCTGTTCTTAGAAATAAACAGACTCTTTTGTCCCTACCCAGTCACAAATTGATAAATGATGTACAGACGCGATGGAATTCAAGTTATGATATGATTGAAAGATACCTGGAACAACAGCCTGCTATAGAAGCTGCACTTCTTACCAAGGACATTAAAAAAAATGCCAAGGATGTACATGTACTGTCTGATGATGATGTCGCTTCTGCGGAATATGCCATGACAGTGTTTGGTCCTTTGAAGATTATAACGACAGTGATATCAGATTCCAAGTCGCCAACTCTTTCTATGATACATCCATTGAAAGAGAAGTTGCTTAGAGATCAACAGACCAAAGACAGTGACAGCCCTCTTATCAAAGCTGTAAAGGCTGCTGTGACCACAGATCTTAAGCCAAGGTTAATTTTTTCTTCATTAATTCTAAAGATAAGTTCAAATATTTCTCTTTTTCCAAACAAAAAATAAATGAACAATATACTACAGAGATTGAACTTGTAATTTGATAATAAAGCCTTAGTATAGTATAGAAATATTAAAATTGTTTCAATGGCAAAAAGTACAAGCTGTGTCTCTGGGTCCTAAATTGTTAAAATACTAGTATTTGATTTTCATGTTTGTTTTTAGAAAAGAATAAATTATGCTAAAATTAAGAAAAAATAAAATAAGAAATTCATTATATTAGAGAACTATGTGAAAGTAGGATTAATCCATACATCCAAGCTATATTTTACTTCTGAAGTTCTGAAGAATTTTATCAGCTTAAAATAAAGTAGAATGCTCAAATTGGGTTTATAGGATTTAAGAATTTTTTGGTATATTTTCTTAAAAAGGTTGTCTCATACTTCTTTGGAGAAAAATATAGGCATTAAAGAGCTAATATAAGGGATATTTGTAGAGTAATTTGATAAATTAACAAACACTAATTGCAATCTTTCATTTTTATTTTTCAGATACACAGATCCAGAAGTTCTTTGCATTCTTCATGAAAGTTCCTTCCTCGACCCCAGATTTAAGACGATGCCATACCTGTCAACTGATGAGAGGAGTAACCTGTTTACATCATTGACTCAAAAAGCCATCGAAATAAACAAAAAGACCAGTCAATGTATGACAAAGGTACTATACTCTCACTACATTTTTTTAATATCCACATTTTAATCCTCATATTATAATTATGTAATTATTAAAAAAAATAATGCAAGATAATGAATATGAATTGAATGATAAAACCAATCTTTAGTTAAATTTTACATAACTGATTTTATCTGAGTATTTACTTTTTAAATCATTAGACAGCCTGTGTGATATCTTGTGACATCACTGCTTTTGCTATTTTAGAAAAAATATCAATCACTTCTCTGTCATTTTGTCTGTTCTCCTGCTTATCTGCCACATCTATTTGGTCATATTTTTTATTCAACTAAATTCAATGGATGTTTAACTTGTTTCTTTGCAGGTAAAGCTTGAGAAACCCGACCAAACTTCAGCCAACCCATCTCTGCCAGTTGCACCACATCTAGAGTTGACTGAGCCATCTACTTCTGCAGAGACACCTTCTTCAGAGTCTGAGATACCTGTGGAAGAGCCTCCCAAGAAAAAGTCCAAGTCTGCATTAGAAGATCTCTTTGGGGATGTTTTTGTAACAAAAGTGGAACCTGGACAGTCAGTTGAAAACAGAGTTGACAACGAACTATTAGCTTATAAGTCTGAAAATCCAATGCCCCTAAATACAAGCCCATTGGAATGGTGGAAACTAAATGAAATGAACTATCCATTATTAAGCAAACTTGCCAAAATGTATCACAGCATCCCAGCAACATCAGTTGCCAGTGAACGAGTCTTTTCGACAGCTGGGGATGTAGTTACAGCTCAGAGATCATGTTTAAACCCAGAACAAGTTGATATTTAATCTTTCTTAAGAAAAACTTAGTTTTGTGAAAAAAAGGGGCATGTAACTAGTCAAATTACCAGAGACTGAGATATATACTCATTTAACCAATGTCTTAATGAACATTTACTGCTATTTTGATTTAAATGAAAGATTTTTAATACATGTAGGTCATTCATTTGCATTTTGGCTTTATTTTGTTCCCTGCTTCTGACATTCTGGCAGTAGCTGGGAACCACATAAAGTCATAATGCAAAATGATTACCATAATATTAGAGAAAAAGTCACTAACACTAAGTAAGTTAGTACTATAACTTTTTGAATGCAAAAAAAGTTTCCATTCATTATCATTGGTTTTAGCAGTGACTGTTCTATGAAGTACATGGTCAGACACTATGTTCTAGTCAACACTTACAGTATATTATGTTAAGTATTTCAAATGTGTTCAAGTAAAATGTTCATATTCTGTTCAATAAAAAAAAGACAAAAGAGTCTAGTCAAAAATCTGATAGAAGTTGTACTTTATCAAATATATAAAAAAAATCGAATCTAAAAATCGAAAATCGAAGAATTTTAAATCGAATCGAATCGAATCGTCAGAAACCTGCATCGTTGCACCCCTAATACAGTATGTATTTAAGAATGATATATATACCCTTTATACATAATTGTCGAACTATTTCATTACCTTGAAACGAGTCGTTCACGGCCAAGTTTTCTTCGCTTTGCAGGACGTTTTCGATCTTGGACAAGATCTTCTCCACGTTTACGTCCCCCGCCGCCATCAGAGGGACAACCACGGCGTGATTGAGGGCGTCGTGACGCAGTACGACTGTCAACAGATCGTTGTCGTTGATGTCATCCCGGGCTTTGGTTAACAGATCCTCGAAAAGGCGACGCAGTTGTCTTAAATCTGTCAATCGTCTCCCTTGCCATTAATCGTTAAATCTGACCTTATAAGTTTTTTCGACAGCGGTAGCCCTGGCGAACCGGTGCGTCCCTGTCAGTTCTATCCTGTATGGTTCTTCGGTGCCGCCTTCCTGCATTGAACTGTCAGCACCAGGTCCTTCCATCGATCGTAGACTTGCCGTGATCAGTCTCCATCGAGTCGTCACGCAATCGTGGTGGTCCTGGTAACGGCGAAGGAAGGGGATGGGTCTCTAGGTGTGTCCGGTAGGCTTGGTATCCGGAAAACCGGACCCGACATCGGGAACAGTAAAACGTTTTACCAGCCCTGTCAACAATGAGGGAACTGACTTAAAAATATTAATAAATAAATTGTCAAAAGTAATAATCTATAGAATTCCTGTATTCCATTATGTAAAATACTGTTCACGTGTTCTTACCTAAACTCGCCGTCTTTCAGGCAAGTTAAGGACGCCGCAGCCATTTCTTCATGTTCAATCACGGCCCTTTCAAACCCGGGGAGACCAAGGTTCGAACTCATCTGAATCTGTAGATTCGTTTGGTTCGGGGAATTTTAGGATGTCCAAAAGGGTATCGGCTTCCTCCTCAGTCCATTCCGGTACAGGTGGTCCCGGACGTCTCAAAACATCTTCGTACAACAGTTGTTGCGTAACCTCTACGATATAAGGATGTTTACCCATGCCGAGAGCGGTAAAAAATTCATGAAACTCCTGGGCCGTGACGTCTTCGGCTACCATAGCCACATCTGATAAAATAATGTATAGTATCGTTTTTATATATAGTTTTCAATCTTTTGATAAATGACATCAAAATTTATTAACAACTCTGTAAAAAAAAAACAACGTGAATACTAGATTATGTCCCTTTCATTACAACTCCTTTTTATATAGATCTAATTTATGGTGATTCTGTTGAATGAAGTGATCAACTTTATTAATGGTCAAATGACCGGATATATTACTCTTGACTTGAACTCAGGAAATCTTAAAACTGACCAGCGATTTATAACTTTTCGCATCAATGTATATCACATTTTTACATCGAGAAGACAACAACAATGGCTTCTGGAGTAAGGTTTTTTGTTTGTTTTTTAGCACTAATCTTCTATATTTTTCATAAAGATGATTTGATATATTGACTAAATGAATTTAATACTACTAACCAGGATTTTATTATAAACAAGTGTCGTATGTTGTTATGTTTACAAAATACCAGCAAATCCCCCATTGTAATTGATGAAAAGACACCAATTAAACCCCAAAAATTGTTTCAGGTAAGTGTTATATTACTAAGCTTTTTTGACAATTCATTATATATACAAATACACATCTCTACGTCATTACTTTAAGGCACACCTGCTATTTTAGTCAGGATTAAATTTGATTTAAATTTATATTAAAATTGTATCAATTATATGTTTAATCATTCATTCAGGGTGTTTTTATCAACCTCAGCCTGCATTATATTAAGAAGAAAAAATATGAGACAAGAGGCCCAAGGGCCATAAACGCTCACCAGTAAATCAGCATATTCAAGGTGATTTTTTCTATAAGGAAATCAAATGACAAACCAGAGATCAACTTCATTTTAGCAATCATGGCAGACATTCATGAAATCAATCCTGACCACTAATTTCATGAAAGTAAAATTCTGAAATTTATTAATTGAAGATAATATAATATATTGTATTATCAGTTGCAGTTACACGATGTGAATGGTGTTCGAAAAATAAACTAGCAGAATTTATCATGATAGTTTGAAAGACACAGGGCTTTTTGTATGGGAAGAAAATGAAAGCAGTTCATTAAAATGGTTGATTTAACTTTTACATAACATGATTAAACTTTTAAATAACAATCTAACAAAATATTTCGAAAATTCTTTAATATCGTTTCAGATTCCTTTTATTTACAAGTTGTCAAAAGAGAAAGTAAATCCGAGAAAACTGATGACATTTAGAAATGCAAAGCTTTTTTGGTTATTAATTTTATTTACATGGTCAGAGAAACTACTGAAAGTACTAAAAGTACTCTCCAAATTACCTACAGTGTGTCTTTTTAGTTTTTATCCACAAAACAATACATCTCAACATTAAAATATTTTCGTAACAAAATCGGCAATTTGCGTACGTGACATCGCCATGGCAGAATTTTATGCAAAATAGAAAAAGTGGGAAAATTGAAACAAGAGGGCCAAGATGGCCCTGTGTCGCTCACCTGAGTAAGATGGCTGTGTTAGGCATAATGACAAAAAATCTAGCATCTAAAAGTGTTTTTCTAACATTTGATTAAGTGACCTACATATTGATCCTACCTGAATTTGCACTCAACTGGGAATTCATGCAGTCATCATTCATTAATTTAAAAACTGGGACAAAAATGTAGGCCTCTAAAGTGTTCACAAGGTTTTTCTTAGATTTGAACTGGTGACCTAGTTTTTGACCTCATGTGACTCATTTTCAAACTCATCCAATATATCAATTAGACAAACATCCTGACCAAATCTATTGACGATTGGGCTAAAACTGTGGCCTCTAGAGAGTTCACAAGGTTTTTCTTAGATTTGACCGGTGACCTAGTTTTTGACCCCATACCCAATTTAAAGTTAACTGTAGAGTGTTCACAAGGTTTTTCTAAGATTTGACCTGGTGACCTAGTTTCTGACCCCACATGACCCCCCACATGACCCAATTTCGAACTCATCCGAGATATCATATAGACAAACATCCTGACCAAGATTCATGAAGATTGAGCCATAACTGTGGCCTGAAGAGTGTTCACAAGGTTTTTCTAAGATTTGACCTGGTGACCTAGTTTATGACCCCACCTTACCCATTTTCAAACTCATCCAAGATATCATATAGACAAACATCCTGACCATGTTTCATGAAGATTGGGCCTAACTGTGGCCTGTAGAGTGTTCACAAGGTTTTTCTAAGATTTGAACTGGTGACCTAGTTTTTGACCCCACATGACCCAATTTCGAACTCATCCGAGATATCATGTAGACAAACATCCTGACCAAGTTTCATAAGATTGGACTGTGGCCTCTAGAGTGTTCACAAGCAATTGTTGACGACGGACGACTGACACGCACGACGGACAAAAGGCGATACAAAAGCTCACCCGAGCACAAGTCTCAGTGAGCTAAAAAAGTTAAACAGAAAAGGGCCATTTCAGATTTTTCCTCTCTTTTTATTTCTCTTTAATTACCATGGGCGATTACCAGATACATGGAGAAAAACAAAGCATCAAATTGAGAAGGAGAAGTAGATGTTAAAATGACAGCAGAGAAAGCCAAAAATGCGGATCATTTAACGGGCTTTTATTTTATTTTTTTATTCTTTTTTATTGGTGGGAGGGGGGGGCATTTTCACCTACAGTTGAGGAAAAATATATACTTTACGGATGGGAATAGGGCCAAATTTCGGCCCCAAATTGGCCTTTGCACAGAAGAAGAATTTTGATGTTTTCTATATAGAGTATATAAGGGAATTAGCCAACCCCCTAGGGACCTCATTTTTTTTAGGAATTAACTTTATTTTAGCCATATTGGTATACATTCATGAGGTAACCATTTGGGCCAAAGGAAATTAAATTCTCACAGCTGGCTTCATAAAAAAAATATTTTGATGTTTTCTATATAGAATATATAAGGAAATTAGCCAACCCCCTAAGGGCCTCATTTTTCAAGGGATCAACTTTATTTTAGCAATTATGGTAGACATTCATGAGGTGACTATTTGTGCCAAAGGAAAATAAATTCTGACCATCTGTTTCAGAGGAGATGATTTTCAAAGTTTTCAACTATTTTTTCTATTTGTTGCCATGGCAACCAGAGTTCTTCATGGATCAACTTTATTTGAGCAATTTTTGTAGAGGCCCACCCAAGGATCATACATGACAATTTTTATCATATTCTGTCAATCAGTTTCAGAGGAGATGATTTTCAAAGTTTTCAACTATTTTTTCTATTTGTTGCCATGGCAACCAGAGTTCTTCATGGATCAACTTTATTTGAGCAATTTTTGTAGAGGCCCACCCAAGGATCATACATGCCAAGTTTTATCAAATTCTGTCAGCGGTTTCAGAGGAGATGTCTTTTAAAGCAAATTGTTGACGACGGACGACGACGGGTGATCCCAATAGCTCACCCTGAGCACTTCGTGCTCTGGTGAGCTAAAAAAAAAAAAAAACCAATATTTCAACGACTGAGTGCATGTGTTGTTTTTGTTTTTGTAGTCTTCAACGCCTAAAGATGACATTGTAGACAATGTAGAGGAATGGGAAATGTCAAGTATACAATATGAATGTGAAGTAAAGTTGATTTATATACTTGTGTCATAATGCCGATAGTATGATTTATTGTATTTTCTTAACTTTTTTCATGTAATTAACTTATTTCAGGAAATTTATGTGTTGTGTCATAATTTCGATAAAATGACTGATTTACGCAGTTATCTCAACTATTAACATTTACATAATTAAATTAAAAATAATGTATTTAAAATAATGTATTTAGTTCAATCTTTTTATTTATTTCTTTTTATATCACATCTTCCAAAAAACAATGCTTCGTTAAACTATTTCTTTCTAGTGTTAATACAATTACATAAAAATAAGTAAAAAAACAAATCTTTATATAAAGATATACATGTATGTTTTAGGAGGAATTAAAACATCTTGTCGAGCAGATGGAACAAATTATCAAAAAAGCCAAGGTCATTTTGAATGCGAAATAGACTGCAGCGATTATTCAATAATGGGGCAGAAGTGAAACAACACTGCAAATAACACATTTCCCCGTCTTTTGTGGAGCGACCCGTTTCAACAACTAATGTGTATCATAATGTTATAATCTCATATTAATTACGTGCATAAAAAATAAAAATCCCTAATACATTGTTTTGTACCTTTTATTTTATGTCCTGTTCAGCCAGTGACATACTATATATTATTGCAGAATACACATACAAGTACTCTGTATTGAACATTTCCGTTCTAGCGGTATAAGTCCTCAGATCATTTCCCGTTTGAAGAAAAGTAAAGTGGGGCGTTCTTAAGGCTACTTTAAACGTAAACGAGTGTACATCTTTGGATAGTAACAATCGTTACATTTATGTAAAAACTATTTTTCTAACAAAATAAAATCTATAGACAGTGCGTTTCATGATGGATATCGCTGCCTTTCACCGTGTTATATGTACAAACCGTTATCTAAATGATGATTACATACATTAATAGAAATTAAATCAAACATACTAGTATCATATATTAAAGCTAACATACGGATAAAATATATGACCGACTATTCAGTCATTGATACGTTATCGAAACAATTGGAGGGAACCAACATCAGAAGTCAAGTATTCTTCTTCAGTGTATATTAGTAGTTCATATAAGATAATATATATAAAAAAACACTTACCTGTAATATATGTTAAATTCACACACAAACGTGAACTCGGAAATAACGTAGTCTTTTGACAGTAAAAAAAGTCAGTGACGCTGCTGACGGGCTCGCTGTCTTTTATAGCCAACTGGACGTTCTCAAGTGGCGTCAGTACTTAACTCGAGTATTCGATCTCGAAATAAACGTCATTCTCGAGTGACGTCGTTCCGCTAAAGTGACGCCTCATTGGTTCGTTTGAAATAACCGTCGTTCTAAAGTGGCGTCGGTACTCGACCCCCCTACACAAAGCGTAACTCAACGTCGCGTGACCACTTAACGTATGACGCATCGCCGCGTGAC
>CM037790.1:52121259-52140073 GCA_021229015.1 Solen grandis
GCCCTCTGGGAAAGGTTGCGGGTGCAAGCCAGCTCCTACCTGGTAATGCCGTTGCGCGTTGTGGGCGTGTAGAGCTTGGTGGTCCGGAAACACGGCGGGGCACCTACGACATTTATACGAATTGCTCCCGGGCTGCGGGGAGTCGGTTCCAGCATCCCCGTGTTGATGGCTTGGTCCAGGCTGCGGGGACTCTGACATAGCATCCCCGTGCTGACGGCTGGGTCCGAGTTGCGGGATTCGGGCATAGAACCCCGGGGACCGTGTTGCCTGGCGTTATGGACTTGTAATTGTTTCGGATGCTGGAACTGGGCAGGACAGTGTCGACACTCGTAGCTGCTGGTTCCCGGTCTTCCGGCAAAACGCTTGGTTGGCTTCACCTTATGTTTTATTTTCAGGTGAAATTCCAAATGTCGGGCGATTTCCAAGACTTTCGGGCATCGATCGCAGGGAAAAAGACCTTTACAGACCTTTTCGTGACGTTTTAAATTTGTTTGACGGTTAAACGCTTTCTGGCATTTTAGGCACGTGTAAGTCGCGCCATCGTGTACGGTCTTGATATGTCGACTTAAGTTTCCTTTAGTCGTAAAGCATTTTGAACATGTCGGGCATTTATGCGTCATAGCCGCCCCACCCATACCGACCTGTATCGTCGGCGGAATATTCGTATTTATATCGACCCTAAAAAAACAACAAAAAACAGTTTATAAATTTTTATTCGATAAATACATATCGTGACAAATTTTATATGTTGTTTATTATTTTAATAATAAAAAGTAAATATATATAAAATGCTGAGAATTAACTTACAAAGCGGAACGTTGTTTCTCCGGCGATTTTAGCATGGACAGCAAGTCGTCCGCGTCCTGCGTCGACCGTTTACTGGGTGTGTATGGACTGGTCGCCGCGGGTTTCTCCGGAGACTTTAAGAAATTCAGCAGCTCGTCGGCATCTTCCAAGGTCCAAATCGGAGGAGATCCGGGACTCGAGGCGGCGACCTCTTTAGCCGCTAGTCGCTGAAGAATTTCTTGTACGAACGGATCGTCTTGGATATCCTGGGCGGTGACGAACGACTGAAATTGGTCGACGGAAACGCCTTGCTCCAGAAAAGCCCTCAGCACGTGCTCCATTTCGCGGTTAGTCGGCGATTAAAAATCTAGCCAATTTACCCAGTCCCCGGGATTACAAATAGGACAACGAAGAAAACCGATCTGATTTAAATGATCACTTCTCATGAAGCTGGGTTCGGGGACTGTTTCTGTAAGATCCAGAGGATAAGAAATGTATTCACGCTCTTATCTCATAAAAATATTTTTTATAAATGATTTGTTAACTCAACACAATATTTATAATATAAGTTGTTTTATGTCGATAAAATAATATCAATTACTTAACTAACGTGATAAACAGAGTATTGCAAAATAACATTTCATTCGATTAGAATATATATTATATTATATTTACCAGTTACGTTTTCTATCCATGAATCTATCTCTTGGGTAGTCTCGTTAATATCAACTGACAAAATCAAGGTTTCGTCCAAGAAGCTGATACTTTCCCCGTCTGTCTCGTTTTCTAAAACTTCCAAAATATTAGCATACAAAAGATAGATAACTACATGCGACGTATGAATGAGGTAATTTGAGGTTATCTCCCTTTAACTGTAAAAAAAAAAATAAAATATATATATATATAGTAGAAAATACCTCTTTCCTCGATTATATCCTTTTGATCTCGGGATGTATTACCCCCTTCAAACTGTACGAAATATCGGTTTTCAAATGACTGGATGTCAGCTAAATCTTCCGAAGAGAAGCTGTCTTCAAAATTTAATGAGAGTTCTTCTTTAGACTGGAAATAATATATTTATATATTTATATAATGCATGCATAAATATGATATTTATTAAACCGAATGGTAATAACATTTAGAAATCGTGTTATGTTATGAGATAGAGAAAGAGAGAATTTAAATAAGAGTGTTGTCGTAAAGGAAATGTTTAAAGATAGTTTATAAGCGTAATAGAGATATACTTCGCTTTTGGTTACACAAGTCCCTTCAATCCGTTAAAAAAATTGATTCTCTAATGCCTCGACACTATCTAAATCGATGGTTGAATAATCGTTTTCAAAGTTTACTGCTTGCGCTTTATTAGACTGAAATATATATATACATAGTTTGTAGCGTATATTAAAAGTTGTTAAGTAAATGAATGGTTAAACCAAATCGACGTTAATTGTTTATTAAATATATAATGAATAACAGTATAAAAAATCTAGAAAGTTTTGTCTGCTTATACCGCTCGGCATATATCGCTCTAAAACACGCGTAATTTGACCGAATTGGGTCAAATTTTGAGTTAATGCAATACCTTGTATCAATAACAGATTGTATTTCTATGGTAGCAGAAATTAATCCGGTTCGAAGTTAGAATAATATTACTGTTTGAAATCATTATCCCTCCATAGAATCGTTGATCATCGTCATTTCAACCATGGCTTCAAACCTGGTAAGTTCTCATTTATACATTCTTTTTTTTTTTCTTTTTTTTTTCAAAATGTATTAAGGTCATAAATCACTCTCAAATTTTGTGAAAAGTAATACATATAAACCACAAAAGTATTGAATTTATTATTTGTCTTTAACGAGTAAACGTCTTTCCATTTGTTACAGATTTTTACAATATTATGAAATAAATCGTAACATATAAACAAATGTTTTAACACACCTTTAACAAAAGCGTAATTTTATGATGAAAGTATTCAGTATTCCTACTTGATAACACATTTACTTTATTTTTCTAACAACACACACACACATATATATATATATATATATATGTATATATATACAGCAGAGAAAGATTAAATCATTACTATATAATAGAACGTTTTTATCTTATTGAGAGTAGACAAGTATTTAAATCATATATATTTATCACAAAGGGAAACGTACTGCGCGTAATCATAGTAAATTCGTCAACGAGTGTTTGAAAGATATATCTCACATTACATTTGTATATATATATATATATATATATATATATATATATATATATATACTAGATATAAATTTTATTGTATATGTTGCTTTTATATACATCTGATTAATAAAAGGTAGTTTCACTACCTAAAATGATATAAAGTCGATCTACATTAAAACTAAAGACATATTTTACCATGTCTTGTATCAGGGTGATATAAACATGCGTTCTCCAGGGCAGAAACTGGTTGAATGACGCTCCGTCTCTTGATAGAATAGAATAGAATATTGATTTAAAGACACCTCAACAGTCGAAAGACGTCATACGGTGTCTAAAAACGCTTAAAATTAGAACAAAAAACTAGAATCACAATAAAACCTTTAAAAGCGATCAAAGATCAAAGAAACAGTATTAAAAAGGTCTAACATAGATGCCACATTAAAATAATTAGTTCTAATAAGACTTAAATCAATACAGTCGACTAAAATATGTTTGATAGTATACGGTTCCTGGCAAGGAATACATACAGGTTGTTCTTCTCGATTTAAAAGATAGGAGTGAGTTAAACGAGTATGTCATATGTGACAACGATTGATAACACATTCCTCCCTACGTACGGCGCGGGAAGATGGATACCAAAACCCTAAGGATGGTTGAATAGAATGTAACTTATTAAATTGAGCGTTGTCCCAACTAGATTGCCATTTTGAAAAGATCAATTTACGCAAGATTTCAAATCTGTAAATGGAATTTTTATAACAGCCTCGTTTAAATCGGAGGCTGCCTTAGCAGCACGATCAGCTCTCTCATTACCTCGAATTCCCATATGACTGGGAACCCAACAGAATATAATTTGTTTCGAAAAAGATAGGTGATGATGTTTAATTAAAATATCTTGAATTAGTGGATTCGAAAAGTTCATGTTTTTAATTGATTGTAGAACAGACAAGGAATCAGAAAATATGATAACTGTATTGGACCGAATAGACGATACCGCATGTAAAGCTAACTCAATAGCTTTTGCTTCTGCAGAGAAAATTGAAGCGCCATCCGGTAAACGATATAATTTTGTGTAAAAGTAGCTTATGACTGCACATGTGGTCGTATTGCCATCTTTAGAGCCATCTGTATAAATGTCATAATGGTCTCCATAAGTGGACCCCATTTCATTGAACTTTGATTGAAATAAAATTGGATCAGTGATGGACTTTTTAGAATTGTGAAGACTAAGATTAACTTCAAGTCTTTTAAGTGTCCAAGGTGGAATTTGTGGCACTGATTTTGGGTTTAATGACTTTAATGTCAACTTCTAAACCTGAAATAAGATTCTGAGCACGCAAACCCAAAGGTTTGATAACCTTAGGTTTGCTCTCATATAATAGCGGTTATCATTTATTGATAACCTGCCGTTATTGGAGTTGGGAATTTGGTTTTCTTTTATTTTACATTTTATGATAATGGTTCCTAGAAATCCGCATTAAACCAGACCGCAATAATAGCCGGGATCCGCAACACAAACCTGGCCTTTTCTAGGCTAGATCCAAATCGTAAGGTGAGAGATTTTTGTAGCCCACAAATAATTTATGATTAATTTGACTATAAAAAAATGTATCTTCCATATGACTGAATAATTGGTTGTTTAAAATGTTGGGTTAATGCTTTTGTTGTTTGTGTTGATCTGATGGCTTGTATTTTGAGCGATTTATATGGATTTTCGTTTTAGGTTACCTCATGCGAATTCTTGCATCAGCCATTTTGTTTCTCAGTCTTAAAAAAGGCGTTTTGACTAAGTTTATATGGGGAATGTTGGTTGAGGTTATTTTAACTAGATGTTGCCTTTATTTCTTAAATTGTCTTATCTTCATTCATCTTATATTTTGGCGTTGTTACCCAAAGATAGTTGTTTTTTTTTTTGTTTTTTTTTGGTGAACATTTCGAACGTTTACAACGGTGGGAGGGGGGTTCGCCAGATATATTAGGCTGGCGATTGTTTGGTGTGGCACCTCGTTGGGTGCTCTTAGTTTATTGAATAAACCTATTTGTATTGAGAATGTGAATATAATAATTTTGTTTTAAATATAAATAAATAAATAAAATAATTAATAATAATTAATTAAATAAATAACTTAAAACAAAATAATAAAAAAAACAAAAAAACAAAAAACAAATAAATATAAATAATATTTAATAATAATAAATAATAATATTAATATATATTTAAAATAAAATAATGTATGGACCTATTTACACATTTATGCTTTACCTGGTTGAGTCGAAGGGTTGATTTTTGTTTACATTTGTTTAATGTTTTCTCCAATTTGTTCTTTTGCATATCACCATCAATATGAGAAAATCACAGCGGAAAAGGCGACCTGAGGCGCAGACTGTCCAGCCCCCTGCTCCCTCTGGACCACAATCGAAGAAGAGGATGTCCGGTACCAGCCCCGTGTCCATGCCATCTAACGTCCCTGAGACAGCCAGCACAGTGGTTACGTCAACAGGCCCGGTACCCATGGTCAGCACAGTACCAGAACCGCCTGTCTTGGCAGACATTCCCAGTGTCCTTCCAGCCAGCAGCAGGGAAGGTAATGATCAGTTGCCCTTAGCTCTGCCTAGTGTGCATTCAGAGCTGGGTTTTCATGTTTCAATGGTATTAAAAACTAAAATAATACAGGGTCAATATGTGGATTTGGCCCAACTTTTGGCTCCAAACCCAGGAGACCAAACTATAAGCAGATTGGAGGTGGGCGGTTCTGGTGACATTATTGTAAACCCGCAACAGGTTAACAAAGTAATTACCTCAATCGAGGTGTGGTCGGATGCATTCTTGATTTTTATGTCAATTTTTGTATCTGGTCATCCGCATAGGATTCAAGAATTGCTTAAGTACATGAGCACAATTAGATTGGCAGCCCAACGTCATCAGGGCTTTGGGTGGAGGTCTTATGACCAACAATTTAGATTACGGTTAGCAGCTGACCCTGTTGGGACAACATTTTCAAAAATTGATTATGAGTTATGGTTGTTATATGTGGGGCCCCCGAGACAGATTGACACTTATGTAGCAAATTCTAGAAAGTGTTATGACTTTAACTATCGTCAGTGTTCCAGGATCAATTGTCCGTATAGACACTTATGCATGTCATGTAATATTTCTCACCCATACAGATGGTGTTCAGCCAACAGGGGGGCAGCTCAGACCTCAAGGGGGCCTGGGCCCATGCGGGCTTCTGCTTCCCAGGGTCAACGTTGGGGCAGGCCCCTGCAGCAACCCAATTTCAGACCAAGGAGTAGTTTCTCAGTCAAGCCAAGATTTTAGGTTAAGTTTGGGTATATCTCCTATTAACGTTAAGCTGCTATGTTTGTATTTGGATATGTACCCTAACCGGCACGACGCTAGTATACTTAAAAACGGGTTTTTAAAGGGGTTTCGTCTAGGTTATCATGGTAATAGGGTTGCTGCGGTAGCATCTAACTTGAAGTCGGCACGGCTGAATCCATCAATTTTAAAAGAAAAGATTTTTAAGGAGGTTCAGTTGGGAAGATTTGCTGGCCCATTCAGAACACCACCTATTCCAAATTTAAGAGTTTCACCCGTGGGCCTTGTTCCTAAATCAGATGGCGGCTATCGCTTGATAACCCATTTGTCGCACCCAGAGGGCAGTAGTGTCAATGATGGAATTAGCGATGAAGATAGTTCTGTCAGTTATACACATTTCGATACAGTGGTAGACATGATATATAGTCTTGGGTTAGGTGCCAAAATGGCTAAAAGGGATATTAAGTCCGCTTTTCGCCTATTGCCTGTTTCTCCATCTGACATGGATCTCTTGGGTTTGAAAGATGAGGCTGGTAATATTTACATTGATAAATTCTTGCCTATGGGTTGTAAGACCTCGTGTGCTCTCTTTGAGAAATTTGCAACATTTTTGCATTGGCTAGTCTCATACTTAGCTAAACAGAATAGTCTTGATCATTACTTGGATGATTTTATATTTGCTGGGGCTGGTGATACAAATGATTGCCAGGGGCTCATTGCTACTTTTGATAACGTATGCAGGGAGCTTAATATTCCAATTGCTGACGAGAAGTCGATAGATCCTTGCACAACATTGACCTTCTTGGGCTTGGATATTGATTCCTTGTTGTTGGTTGTAAAAATTCCTATTCATCGCACGGAGGAGTTGAAAGAATTAATTTCACACATGTTAACTCATAAGAAAGTGACCTTGAGAGAATTTCAGTCAGTGGTTGGTAAACTTTCTTTTTTCAGTAAAGCAGTTAGGTCAAGTAGGGCCTTCTTGAGGCGATTTTACAACGCAATGGTTAACATTAAAAAGCCTTATCACCGGTTACGCATTTCTTCAGAAATTCGGCAGGATTTTTTAATGTGGTTAACATTTTTAGATAATTTTAATGGGGTGACTCATATACCAGAAAGGGAATGGTTGTTGAGTGACAACTTGCAGCTGTTCACTGACAGTGCCGGTTCAATAGGTCTAGGGTGTGGATGTTATTTTCAATGTGAGTGGTCTTTCTTTGAGTGGCCCCTCTCTTGGTGTACAACAGAAATTATGAAAGATATCACCTTTTTAGAGATGGTTCCAGTCTTGCTGGCTATATTTTTATGGGGGGAGGCTTTACAACATAACAGAGTGGTGTTACACATTGATAATATGGCTTTAGTGGCTGTTTTGAATACACAAACAACTAAGTCTAGGCGCACCATGCAACTGGTTAGACACTTTGTGTTGCTCGCTATGGAATATAATATTGTCTTTAAGGCTGTACACGTGTCAACTCACTGTAATTCAGTCGCTGATGCTATTTCTCGTAAACAGTGGGACCGTTTCCGGAGAGTGGCGCCAGAGGCAGACAGTCATCCAAGGGTTGTGCCGGAAAGATTTCGTTCCACAGTTTACAATCTGAATCTAAAAGATTGCTGAACACTTCGTTAGCTGACAATACTAAAATATCATATGCTAATGGAATCCTTAGTTTTGATCATTTCAGGTCAATATACAGTTTAGCAAAAACTTGGCCTCCTACTATCGAAAATGTTACCCTTTTTATAGCATGGTTGTCCTTGCAAGGATTTTCTTATAACACTGCTCGTTTATATGTAAATGCAATAAGTTTTCAATGTAAGATTAAAAATTTTGATGATGTTACAAAGAACTTTATTATACAGAAGGCCCTTGAAGGGGTAAGGCGTACAGGCAGTCAGAGGCAGACAAGACTACCTATAACCAGTCATTTACTTAAGTCGGTTCTTAGTGCATTACCTAGCATTTGCTCAAACACTTATGAATCCAGATTGTTTGGGGCAGCTTATTGCTTGGCATTCTTTGCCTTTTTAAGGGTGAGTGAATTAGCAGTAGTTAATAGGCAGAACATACATGTTTTACTTGATACTGATGTGTCATTGGAAGATAATGGGGAAGCTATGATTTTGTTAATTCGTTATTCAAAAACCGACCAAATTGGGATGGGTACATATTTGCGTCTTTGTCGGACAGGCACATTCCCTTGCCCTGTAATAGCCTTACAGCAGTATTTGGCACAGCGCCCGGAATATCATGGTCCATTGTTTTGCCATCTTGATAAAACCCCTCTTACACGTTATCAGTTTACTGCAGTCTTAAAGCATAATTTGTGTTTAAAGCTTATAGATTTGCAGATTTCATTATATTTTGTGCAGCATAATTTTGTGTTAAAGCTTATAGATTTGCAGATTTCATTATATTTTATTCTGACCACATTAATTCTGTGAAATTGAGCTTTAAGTTTTGTGAAATTCAAGCCTTTGTGGCTTGCTTGTTTAAGCCTTTGTGGCGTGCTTGCCTTGCTATAGCCTTTGTGGCATGTTTAGCCTTTGTGGCTTTAAGGATTGCTGTAAAGGGTCGCCCTTAAACGACGATTTGTCCGGTGCCCTGTTATCCAAGTGGTTTAACATGAGGGGCGCGGGAATCCTGGAACCATGCCCAAATGAGTGCCAAACACATTTTAGGAAGGGGGGAGTGTTTTAGCTTGTTGTATTGCATTTGCTGTATACATGTATATATTTGTAATTAAATAGTGTATTTCATTTAAAATGTAGCATTGTTGTATTTTGGTCGATCGGATGTCAGGCAACAAAGCAGTAGTTAAATGTCTATATTGCTTTTGGCGGTATAAAAAGGTCATTTGGAGATTACAATTAATGAGGGTTTTATAAATTAGGGACGGGATTATATAGTAAAGTTTCTTTCTGCCGTTGCTTGACAGCGGGTCGTCCTCTTTTCTCCCAATCTCACAATAATGTTTTATAGTTAGGGTGAAATACGCTGTCATAAGCTGGATTACTCGGATTTGATTTGAGTTTTGTAATATACTGTAAGGTTAATTTTTCTCTACGTAGATATAAGGATGGTTCATTTGCAGCTACATAAAGGCTTTCAACAGGAGAAGTTTTAAATGCGCCAAGTGCCAAGCGAAGTCCTTGATGATGAATTGTATCCAGTAACTGTAAATATGATTTTCTGGCTGAACCATAAACGATACAGCCATAGTCTAGTTTTGAACGAATTAGAGAACGGTATAAATTCAATAGGACTTTTGTATCAGACACATGACACCTTTCTAGGTATGTCCTGTCCGGACGGCTTTTCAACGCCTTTGTTAGTTATATATATAGAACAAAGTAGACTATATATATATAGACTAGTGTGAATTGGGATTTTGTGGACTTAGGATGTGAAATTGAAAAACTGTGAGTATGAAAGATTTAATATTACCAGAGGGTGAATTTATAAAGACTTGTATTTGTGCTAAATGTAAATTAGAAGTTGACTTTCAGTTAGATTGTGAATTATTTTGCATTGAAGCATTTGACTGGATAGAAGACCATTGTTATATTTGTTATCAAACATTTGCATTCTGTCAAAAATGTTGGGATGAAAAGAAAATATTCAGTCAAGCAGATGGATTTGAATTTGATGAGGATACAATTGATGACATATTCTCAGACTGGGAGAAAGAATGGGAGTCTAAGAGAGGAAAAAGTTTTGTTGCTAGGAGACTAATACTTCTATCAGGTCCACAGTATTGGAAAGATTTATTCGTTTGTGATGAATGTTTAAGGAAGTATGTACATTTGGAGGATGTAGGAAGATAATTCTAACATCCTTTTCAGATGGCAGATAAAGACCAGACTCCAGGAACTAGTACAGGAAATAATGGTGGATCTGCTGACAAACAAGAATTTTTAGGTAAATTCTTAGAATCCCAGATTTATGATCAAAATAGACAAGAGGGGCAAGGTTATAATGCAGGTGTCAGTGGTTCAGCTAATCCGGTGTTTGACTATCATATAAATCAGAATTCAGGATCTACAAAGATTAAGACATTCTCTCAGACTTTTACACACTGTATGCATAGCACAGGCGTCGGTCCAGGAGCCAGTATTTATGCAGGTAAAGTACCAGATAACAAACCTCAATATTTGTGGGATTGGGGAGCCTATACATTGCCTTACAACTATACAAAAGCTGCAATAAGGCCAGAGGTCATTAGACCAATATGGCAGAATGCAAACTCATGGGAATTGATCTCACATGCTGTAACTGTATATGACATGTATAACTGGAAGGATGAGATACAGTCGGACGGTCGAATTGTATCCACTCCAGTAAATGATACTGTAGAGGTATTTACAGACGACAATCACTATTTCAGACCAGAAAATATTATGATAACTGGAAATAAACGTAGTCCATATCAAATTTGTAAAGGCTACAGAGCTATTGAATTAAAGAATTTAAAAGATGGGGAATTGAGTAGGGCAGGCATTTTATATCCACATGAATTATATTTGGCTACAAAAGATACTGAGACTCTTGACAGTTTGAAAGACTGCATCTTTGACCCTTACAATGGGGTTCTGGGTGTGAGTACTTGGCATGGTTCTAGCCTCCATTTTGAACATCAAGTTAACTCTGGGAGGTATGGAATGGGTATGTTCAGCCAAATGAATTATCCAGCATGTAATAAGGACCAACCTCAAATTGCCAATGAGATATACGATACAGTTTACGGGATGGAAACAAACATGTGGACTCAGGTAAATAGAAAGCCTATCTTACCTCCACCTGCAGTCTTAATAAGATTAATACCTATCTTTTCAAGTAATGGTTATACAACTCGGACTGCAGTTTTTAAAGTAAAGTATGAGTGCACTATGAAGTTTTATTTCAGCCCCAAGATTGGTGCAAAGATTCTAGGCAGAGGTCACCAGGGAGCACTTGAAACCATACCTGAGAAGGACTTATTTAAGCAAGTAAGGCATGCGAAAGACCATTATCATCATGGTCTACATCCCGATGTATTAACTGCTCCTATGATATCTTATCAGGTAGATGCAAATTTAAGGGAAGGTGAAACTGAAATTCCTCACGCAGTAGTGCCCCCTGAACATGAACAAAATTATGATGTATCACCTAAAGGTAAAAAGATATTGAAAACAGGAGTAGGCAGTAGATTTACAGGTAGAATTCAAGATCATTATGACGTACAAGACAAAACAATTGCAGGTACATCATATGAACAAACAATACATACAAAAATATCTGATGAAGCAAAAACTGTAGTGGAAGCACCTACAGATGGGTCACCTGATGAAACTATTAATCCTGAACATACATTAACACATTTGAAGGCAACAGGTATCATTGAACCAGATTATGAAATTACAGACGCGGATGATGAATGGTTAGCTAAGGTAGTAGTACCAAATGACATTTTGGAAACTGCTCTGGTCATGAATAACATAGAAAGTAAAAACCCAGAACAATTAATTGTTGAGAAATCAACAAATGCACCATTCTTACCTGTTAGGTGGACAGAAGGTTTTGAAGGCACCTCTCTCACAAATATTGAAGGTATTCAGACTCTTAGTTTAGTTTGGCAAAATCTGGGAGTACCTGCAGATAAGATTAAAGAAATTAAAAAGGTATATTCAAATAGGTTTTTCATACCTAGACCAAAAGGTGTAAAGGTCATAACAAGACATGATGACAATGCAGGTAAAATTATAACATACACAATACCTGATTTGGAAGAAATGAGAGAAAGAAATAAAGAAGTTCTGTCAAGACTTGGCGTTTACAACAGAGCAGCTCAACAGGTACAAGTGCCTAGCTCATCAATAAGAAATATACACAATGTAGCTCAAACATATGAAGAAATTAACCCTAACATTCCATTACAGACTGTCGGACCACAACCTTCAACTTCAGGAATAAAGAGGAATAGAGCAGGTGAACCAGTGGGATTAGCTCAAACATTATCTGAAACCTTGCCCCAAAGAGTAGTAAATAGTGTGGTAGGTGCAATTGCAGGTGTAGACCCCGGATTTGTGGCAGCAGCAAGGACTTCATTTGAAGCACTGCAGAGTTCTTACAATTACATGTCGGAGACCCTCGGGTTGGCAGAAGATAATGAAGATTGGAACACTATGCCAGACTTAGGCTCACCTAAAGCAACATCTACGGAGAAGAAGAAACCGAAAGCCATTGGTGGTGGACATTGAAATTAAAAAGTGATAAGGTATGGAAAGACAAAACTCCATTATTATTGTTGACAATCAAAAGGAAAAATTTGTTATAAATATTGTTAAAATATGTATGGCATGCTTCTTAACAATTATGTTCTCATGTTTCTTAGCATTGGACTTAGGTGAGAAAGAGTTGTGGGTGATTCTAATAACATTAAGCATTCAAAACATATTCAGTGGAACAATAAAGTCTAGGAAAAATGGCAACATGGAAACCCCTGTCAATATATCAGGAGGTAGAGCCAATGAGAAACTTTCTAAAGCCTCAGGCAGTCGAACAACTTTGGGCTAAACATGGGCCTATTAACCCACGGGAACCACCAACATTATACAACTGTAGTATATTGTCTTTTTGGTCTAAGTTAATTAATCCTGCACACATGGTTACAGAAGTTAGTGATGGAGTAGGAGAAACAATTGAAGGTGTCTCATTAATTGTTGATAAATATATGAAGTTAAACAAGGTAGTTGGAACGGGTACAGATACTGTAATTGGAGGTAATTGGCACAGTAGTTTTAAGAAATGTGCAAAATTTAGGAAACCCTTAGGTAACGTAGAAGAAGACAATGACTTCCATCCATTCCTTGCTTGTTTTGTTCCTCAAAAATTTGAATATACACTGGTAGGATTGTGGAAAAATACTGCATACGGTTGGAACGCAAAGATACTTTCAGAATATCAATCAGACTTAAAATCTGATTTGTACACGGGAACATATAATAAACAAGAATATTTATTTGAAATATTGTTTCAAAAGTACAGGTTAGACTATAGAAAGTCTTCACGTCTATTAATGCAACCAGAATATCCAAATTGGGTAAACAGTAGTTTCATAATTGTATTTGGGGAAGATGGATACCAAGATTTCTTTAAAAATCCGTGGGAAGGAAAAGAAGAAAACACTTTACAATTCAAGTTGTTATTGACAGACACACACATGAACATGCATACAGTTAGTGGTCAGAGATATTCAAAAAATATGTGGTACAGATACATACCAATAGGACCATCGATTTCAGCAACAGCAGCAGTAGCAGTCAAACTTAGAGTTTATGTTTCATTTTCTGAAAGAACAAAAGGATTTCCTGTTTGGGAACATTGGGTAGAAGGGGTAGACATACCAATGATACACTCAAAGGCTGGTCTAGATGAAAAATATGTAGTAGCAAACTTATCCAAAGCTGTTGAAAAAAATGCTGTAAATGGATTTCCTATTGCTATGTGGATTGAAAGTAGAGAAAATTATAATGCACTTCAGGTGACATTAACAAATAAGGTGATAGACTTAGACAAGAAATTGCAATCATTAACTGCACAAATGACAACTGTATCTAAACAAGAGGGCCATGATGGCCCTGGATCGCTCACCTGAGTACCATTGCTACAACTGATTACAAGGTTTTTAAACAGACAATAATTCTGATATAACTCAATCTTAAACATTTTAGCCCTGACAATACTACACACCAAATATATAAGCACTGGGCCTTATGGTTTCAGAGGAGAAGACTTGGTGCGGGGTCATTTATCTCCAAAGGGCCATTATCATCATAGGGTCATGATTTGTACAATCTTGGTAATAAACCATAAGATGATGCTTCATACCAAATATCTAATCTCTAGGCCTTATGGATTCATAGAAGAAGATTTTTAAAGATTTTCCTATATAACTCTATGTAAAACAAGTGACCCCTGGTGCGGGGTCATTTATCACCATAGGGCTATGATTTGTACAATCTTGGTAATGAACCATAAGATGATGCTACATACCAAATATCTAATCTCTAGGCCTTATGGATTCATAGAAGAAGATTTTTAAAGCTTTTCCTATATAACTCTATGTAAAACAAGTGACCCCTGGTGCGGGGGCATTTATCACCATAGGGCTATGATTTGAACAATCTTGGTAATGAACCATAAGATGATGCTACATACCAAATATCTAAGCTCTAGGCCTAATGGATTAATAGAAGAAGATTTTTAAAGATTTTCCTATATAACTCTATGTAAAACAAGTGACCCCTGGTGCGGGGGCAATATCACCGTAGGGCTATGATTTGAACAATCTTGGTAATGGCCCATAAGATGATGCTACATACCAAATATCTAAGCTCTAGGCCTTGCAGTTTTGCAGAAGAAGATTTTAAAGTTTTCCTATATAACTCTATGTAAAACAAGTGACCCCTGGTGCGGGGTCATTTATCACCGTAGGGCTATGATTTGTACAATCTTGGTAATGGCCCATAAGATGATGCTACATACCAAATATCTAAGCTCTAGGCCTTGCAGTTTTGCAGAAGAAGATTTTCAAAGTTTGCATTTTTAAAATCTATTTTTAGCTCCTGTGACCTACTTTTTTAACCAATCTGAATAATTTGTACAACTTTGATAGAGGGCATCATAAGGATGATTCCTGTGAAGTTTGGTCAAAATCCCTTCAGCGGTTCATGAGGAGATGTTGTTTAAAGCAAATTGTTGACGACGGACGGACGCACGCACGCACGCACGCACGCACGGACGACGGACGACGGACAAAAGGCAATCACAATAGCTCACCATGAGCACGTTGTGCTCAGGTGAGCTAAAAATTAAGTACAACAACTACCGCATTGGCAGAAACAGACAGAAATGATAAGGTAAACTTTCTCACAGTCAGCACAAAATTAGCTATTGAAAATAAACAATTAAATCAAAAATTATTAGAAACACAAATAGAATTAAAAAAAGTGGAATCAAAAATACCTGAAACTGAAAATATTTTCTTTTAAAGATGGAGCAGTGGGAACTACCTAGAAAGAGGCAACTGCCTGTGGAGATACTTTATAATGACAACTGGAGCCCCGTAGATGATTGTTATTCCATTATTGTCACTGATGAGGAGAAGTTGATAACTCCTAAGACATTCCAGAACAAAGTATACTCTCTTGATAAGGACGGTAAAATAGAAAAGGTGTTCAGAACAGAGAACTATAAATCTGAATATGCTACTGCTACTATGTACAAAAAAGGAATTGGTTGGTATCCGACCATGACATTTTCCACAGAACAAAATGTATATAGGGAACTCACTTTCAGACAAAGAAACCCTGTGAATGCCTTTAAGCAATGGTGTAATGACAATCCGACTTTGGTTGCATTTCACAATGGAGAAAAAGATGACAAATGCCAAATTAATGGATGGCACATACATGCTGTGTGTGTATCCAAAGATGTTGAGTTATGTAAGAATAACAAATGGAGGGCTTGTAGGCAAAAGTTACTTGACTCAGGACTTAAAGTCAAAACACAGAAAGTCAAATGCTCAGTGCAGTCTTTAGTAAAACACTTGGGTGAGAAACCAAGATTTGTTGTAGGGATTAACAATCTAAAACTCTGTAAGCTCTACAACACTGCCTTTGTCCCAGACATTGAAGACATGCCAGAAAAACTATTTCAGGAAGCAGGAGATACCTATGAGGTGCAAAGAAAAGGTGATTGCACTTCACAGGACCAGCAATCATACTTAATGGAGATGCTCCATTTAAGTGATGAATCTCAGGTAGGTGCTAGTGGTTCAAATGATGAAACAAATTCAGCTACAGATAACCTGTGGCTAATGCTTCAGGATAACAAAGAAAACATTCCCCCTGGTACTTCCAGTTTTGAGAAAGTAGTTTCAGGTACTTTTGATAAGGTAGAAAAAAAAACAAAGTCTGAAAACAGGATAGATCAAATTCAGGAATTCTTAAAGAAATACAATTGCAGTTCCGAAACAGATTTAACATCTCAAATCATGCTAGCTGGTACCCCTGAAGAGTTAAGCCTTTGGAGAGTGATAAGAATTGCTCCCAACTTCCAAAAGATATGGCATGCTGCTACATCTGAACTGAAAGTTATGGATATGCAGAATTCATACATTTCATACATTTCTGAAAGACTGCTGCTAGAACAAATAAACACATCAGCATGCATGACACTCAGTGAAACATCAAGCCTCTTTGAGGACTGGTGCTTTGAACAGCACATTGACAGGACACAATTCCTGTTAGAACTCTACTGGGTCTTGGGTAAAAAAATACCAAAGAAAAATACATTTGCCATAATTGGTAGTTCAAATGCAGGTAAGTCATTCTGGATGGATGCCGTTACCTATATCAGGGATCAGGTAGGGGATGTAATTACTTCCCCAGACTTCATGTTTCAGGAGTGCTTAGAAAAGTTACTAATATACATCTCAGAACTTGCAATAGCAAAAGGTGACCAGATGGAGAAATGTAAAGAGATATTTGAAGGTAAGGACTCAATGGTAAACATCAAAAACAAAACATCTCTACCAGTACTAAAAAGAACTCCAGTAATACTTACCTCCAATAACATTCCATGGAGGCAGTTTTTGGCAGAAGATGAAGCATTCAGAAACAGAATGTTCATACATGAAGTCTGTGAATCAAATGTCCTGAAAGCTGATTGGGTAAAAGCACCACATCCATTGTTCTTCCTAAAGGTATGGAACACATTCGGTGACTTAGAATCACAAAATGACATAGACTGGGCAAACAACACACCTTCAGACAACAACAGAATGGTAATGGAGCTTGATGAGATATTATTCCAAGATACATTGTGTTCATTCAGAACCAATAAGGTGATGTATCAGGTAGTACAACACAAGGAAATGTCAAAACCAAGCCCCAGTACCCCAACAAAAAACAGATATGATTTTGATCTAGACTGTCTACCTCCATGGCCTAGAGTAAGTTTTGAATCAGCACAAATCAAATTGTTCACATACCTGTATCAAATCACAAACACAGATGACCCCAGTCCCATAACACTGGACATATATCAGGACCAATTCAATTTGGTAATTGATCAGTCAAAAATAAAAGAATTGGATCTGATCAATCTGTCAAATGGAATTGCAATGTTTGCTTTAGAGTTCCTGAAACTTGATTCCAAAAGATTCAAATTGAGAGAGATAGAATGAAAGGTATCAGGAAAAGTCTTGATGCAGCAAGAATGTTGTTGAAAGATATGACTGCCAAAGAACACATGCCACAAACACCAAAAACACCTAGAAAGAATCTGTTGAAAAGAAGTAGTAGTGAATCACCTTCATTTGTACCTTTCACAAGTGCCAAAAAAAAGAAACTGGAATTTGATAAAATGTCATGTGTTGGTTGCAAGAATGAGAGTGAGGACCTACAGTTGCATAAAGAGCCAGGAGGTTGTTTGTTTTCAATGTCAGCTGCAGGTAACGAAGATGATTGTGTCATTTTAGATTAACCTTGTGGATTACGAGTTCTCATCTACCCCTTGGTACAGAAGAGAAATATGTTTAGATGTTGTTCATGACAAGTACAAGTACTTGAAAGACTGTTTATTCCAGATGAATAGTACATGCAATTGTGTTACTCATTTCACAGATTCAATGATATTACAGTATTCATTATACATGTTTACATAAGCTTTTGTTATTTCATACTTAACCATTTATATCAGACACATGACACCTTTCTAGGTATGTCCTGTCCGGACGGCTTTTCAACGCCTTTGTTAGTTATATATATAGAACAAAGTAGACTATATATATATAGACTAGTGTGAATTGGGATTTTGACGAACTGTTGGAATTTGCTGTCACGTGGGAGATTCAAGAATCTCCTTCCGTTAGATATCCTTTGCTTAAATTGATGAATGGACAATATGATGACGATTTCATCATTGAACAATTCGATAATATACTTGAAAACTTTGGAGGACCTTTGCAGAGTAATAGTTATGAGGAAAATATAACAACAGCATTAGAGTATATCAAAGAACAGGAGGAGATAGAGGAATGTGTCCGAGCTTATCTATTTGACGAAGAAATGAATGACCTGACACATGCGTGTGAGGAGGATGGAGATTGGGATCCCATGTTACCCATACAGACCGGAAGTGGAGAGGAGCCCCAGCCTGGCCCATCTCATGAATTAAAATATACCATGAGGAAAAAATCAGAGAGGACTTTCAAGAAAACAGCGGCCGTGGACAGGACATATCAAATTAAGGTGGATAAAAATTACCATGGTCAACAGTTAATGGATATAAAAGGTGGTCTTCATCACATGTTCCAGGAAGTGCTCGAGGAGGCCCGGGGGGATTTGACGGGGAACGATTTGGGACGTGTTGTGATACAGCATGAAGGTTTACATGACCCCATCATCGTTCCCTTACAACCCTGGGACCAATTAAACGCAGAGAAAGTGATGGAGACTTG
>CM037790.1:52140173-52190173 GCA_021229015.1 Solen grandis
AGCTGATGGTGTTTTTATTCGGCAAGGTGTATCTCAAAAAAGACACTGTGGATAAAATCTGTAGTGATTTGAAAGACCTTTCAGGTGATATTTAGTTTTTGAAGATCGGGGTTGAATTGGTTGACTTATGACAGAAAGGCGAAAAGTGTACTTTTAACGAAATTGAAACGCTGTAGTTTCATGAACTTTGAGTCAAAAATCATGATTTCTTCAGGATTAACACACTGAAAAGTGAAGTGATGTATACTGCAAGGAATACTTGTTTGGTCACGTGATTATAACGTCATGCATAAGTTTATACATTATGCATGTAAAATGTAGCATGTTTTAAGAGCTTTCTAACGGTACCAAGTTTATTGAAATTGGACTTCATATAAGAAAGTTACATGGAGAATAAGATATTTCATAATCATGCA
This sequence comes from Solen grandis, assembly GCA_021229015.1. Taxonomy (NCBI): domain Eukaryota; kingdom Metazoa; phylum Mollusca; class Bivalvia; order Adapedonta; family Solenidae; genus Solen; species Solen grandis. Next base: position 52,140,590 of record CM037790.1, read on the forward strand.
TCATAAAAATATGGAAAAGGTCACGCGCAGGGGTCACCAAGCTAAAATAGTTGCGCAACGACTTAAAAAAAAAAAAAAAAAAAAAAAAAAAAAAAAAAAAATCAAATTGCAATTGATGGGCTATATCTTGATTTTTTTTTTGTGTTGTTGTTGTTGTTGTTGTTTTTTGTCGAATGTTGACTGTTTCCAAAATAAGCATTGAAGTTAATACATGTACAACGGCACAAGACAAAAATCCGTATTTGCAACACTATGTAGCTAGCGAGCAGTTTGCAAGCCTTGAAAAATTCACACGCAGCCCCACATTTTAGACCATCTAAAAACTGCATTGTTATGCTAACGATATTCATATTGCATCAGTTTGTAGGCTGGGATGTTACCTTTCAAAATATCACCATAGTTCGAAATTCCAGGAATTTATGGCAAAACTACGGAAGCCCAAACACGCCAAAATCGCTAAATACGATTAACTACGTTACAGGTGTCGAAAGGATATAGCACTATACAAATATTCAATACTTCTTCCTAATGAGGCTAAAATTAAACAAGGTTACAACTGAGCTGGAGTGATGAAATTCTATGTGTGATGAAAGTTAGAAACTTACATTTGAACACTGTTTCATTTTTCTTTCATGTCATATGACATAGTATAAATGTTGTATGTAAACTACATGTGCAAGATATGGGCGGACTTTTATTAAAATTCACAGAATGTGTTCTATTTGTGCTATTTTATATAGAAATAGAGGAGATAGAAAGTTGCAATTTGGACAGATTATCTATTATGTCATCTTCTATATATACTATATAAAGCAGATGTTGCAGAAAGTCCTATCATTCGTTTAAACGAATGACATCTAGTTATTATTATTATTATTCTTTTTTTCTTCCTAACTAAACGCTTATTTTTCTATGTTGCAATAATCCTAGGACGATGAAATTTTTATGGCTTATTAGTCACGTAAGGAAATTTTGATTTCTATGATTTTCATATGTCTATGACGTCATATGACGTCACAATTGACATATGCTACAAAAGTTTGTAAACTGTCCAGAGCCATTATTAATGGACCGATTTTCATCAAATTTTCACAGAATGTGTATATTAAGTTCTAGTTGTGCATCCCGGTGTCCGTTTTTCAAAATTCGAAAAGTCCAAGGTTCTATAGCGATTCGAAGATTCGAACCAAGGTCGTAAATTTGCTTATAAAATCGGTCCTATTTGAGATAGAAAGATGATATTAGGTCAGTATATAGGTCTCTAAGAGTCTTAAACATTTTGTGAAAATAAACGTCATATGACGTCACGTGACGTCATTATATGATAATGTATTTCTAATATTAACAAGAGTATTTCTATATGTTAAAATTGTCGAAGGGCAATGAAAATTTAATGACATATGATTCAGACGCTGAAATTTCGATTTCCATGATTTTCCAAAGCGTATGACGTCATATGACGTCACATTTGAAATTGACTACGATAGATTGTACACGGCCCAGAGCCATTATTAATGGGCTGATTTTCATCAAATTTTCACAGAATGTGTATTTTAAGTACTTGTTGTGCATCCCGGCGTCCATTTTTCAAAATTCGAAAAGTCCAAGGTTCTGTAGCGATTCCAAGATTCGAACCAAGGTCGTAAATATTCAAATTCTTATAAAATCGGTCCTATTTGAGATAGAAAGATGATATAAGGTCAGTATATAGGTCTCTGGGAGTCTTAAACATTTTGTGAAAATAAATGTCATATGACGTCACGTGACGTCATTATATGATAAGGATTTTCTAATTCTAACAAGATTATTTCTATATGTTGAAATTTTCGAAGGGCAATGAAAATTTAATGACACATGCTTCAGATGCTGAAATTTTGATTTCAATGATTATCAGAAGCCTATGACGTCATATGACGTCACATTTGAAATTGACTACAAAAGTTTGTACACGGTCCAGAGCCATTATTATTGGGCCGATTTTCATCAAATTTTCACAGAATGTGTATATTAAGTTCTCGTTGTGAATCTCGGTGTCCTTTTTTAAAAATTCGAAAAGTCCATGGTTCTATAGCGAATTTAAGATTCGCACCAAGGTCGTAAATTTTTTAATGCTTATAAAATCGGTCCTATTTGAGATAGAAAAGTGGTATTTGGACAGTATATAGGTCTCTAAGAGTCTTAAACATTTTGTGAAAATAAACGTCACATGACGTCACGTGACGTCATTATATGATACAGTATTTCTAATATTAACAAGAATATTTCTCTATGTTGAAATTATTGAATGGCAATGGAAATTTAATGACATATGCTTCAGATGCTAAAATTTCGATTTCAATGATTAGCATAGGCTTATGACGTCATGTGACGTCACAATTGAAATTGACTCTGAAAGTTTGTACACCGTCCAGATCCATTATTTATGGGCCGATTTTCATCAAATTTTCACAGAATATGAATATTAGGTTCTTATTGTTGGTCCCGGTGTCAGTTTTTCAAGATTTGGAAGAAGACAACGTCAAAATCCATTCAAGCATAACATCTTATCCAGATGAGCTAGGATACTGATATTTAGATAGCATGTGTAAAAGGATCAAAGTGACTCAGTCGCTCAAGTTTGACTCAGTGTCGCAGAAAGTCCTATCTTTTGTCAGAACAAAAGAACATCTAGTTATTATTATTCTTTTTTTCCAACCTTTTCATGTTGTTATTTCATTAAGTTGCTGAAGGTCTAGGACAAAGAAAGTCTATCAACAGACACCTGAAGCAATGGCATTTTGGAATATGTTATTTTTATCTTCACATGACGTCACATGACGTCAGAACTAAAAATAGCCACTAAAGTTTGTACGCGCTGTACAACCGTCATTTATGGACGGATTGTCATGGAATTTTCACAGGAGTTATATATTAAGACCTCATTGTGCAGGATTATATAGGTTTGCCAAGATTCGAAAGAACTAAGGTTCTATGGTGAATCCAAGATTCGAACCAAGGACGTCAAATTTCAAATCCATATAAAATCGATTCTAGATGAGATAGAAAGTTGATATTTGGCGAGATTATATGTCTCTGTGTTTTCTTTGCATTTTGTAAAGATGAACGTCATATGACGTCATCAAGTTGTATAGAATTTCCGATTTCTTGATGTCAATTTACTCATGTTGCAAAGGCTCATAGACAATGAAAATTTAATGTCCTATGTAGGTAATCATGAACATTTAGATTCAATGTTTAAAATTTTCATATGACGTCACATGACGTCAGAACTAAAAATAGCTACCAAAGATTGTACGCGCTGTACAGCCGTCATTTACGGACGGATTGTCATGGACTTTTCACAGAAGTTATATATTACGACCTCATTGTGCAGGATTATATAGGTTTGCCAAGATTCGAAAGAACTAAGGTTCTATGGCTTATCCAAAATTCGAACCAAGGACGTCAAATTTCAAATCCATATAAAAAAACGTTTCTAGATGAGATAGAAAGTTGATATTTGGCGAGATTATACGTCTCTTTGTTTCCTTTGCATTATGTAAATATGAACGTCATATGACGTCATTTGACGTCATCAAGTTGTATAGAATTTCCGATTTCTTGATGTCAATTTACTCATGTTGGAAGGGTTCATAAAAAATGGAAATTTAAAATCCTTTGTAGGTGATCATGTTCATTTTGATCCAATGTTTAAAATTTTCATATGACGCCACATGACGTCAGAACTAAAAATAGCTACCAAAGATTGTACGCGCTGTACAGCCGTCATTTATGGATGGATTTGCATGGAATTTTCACAGAAGTTATATATTACGATCTCATTGTGCAGGATTATATAGGTTTGCCAAGATTCGAAAAAGCAAAGGTTCTATGGCGAATCCAAGATTCGAACCAAGGACGTCAAATTTCATATACGTATAAAATCGTTTCTAGATGAGATAGAAAGTTGATATTTGGCGAGGTTATATATCTCTGTGGGTAGACTTCATTCACACAGTACGGCGTACGCCGTTTTAGTAATCGGCGTGGGCCGGTCATGTGACTAAAAATAAGCCGGGTACATGCGAAACAAGTGAAACCGGCACATTTGTAATATGGCGGAACTGGTGCCACTTGCGATAGGAGCATACGTGCTCATCAACCGCATTCTCTTTAGCGACGATGACGATGACGATCTGTTATTGTTAGGAAATGCGGGAATGTAAGTCATTATTATAAATCTGATTCTAAATTCACCTTTAAAGATGTTCACCAGTTTTTTTTATGCTAAATGTAAAAAAGGTTAGCAGAACCCCAAGTTAACGAAGATCTACGATAATATTTTACATTTCCAAGTTTTAAACTCACACGTTTGACTGATTATTTTTAGGCCCTGATCGATTGCTGTTTTATATTTTAACCCTTTACCTCATATAGACGCCCTTTGATGATCTTATATATAAAGCCAGATCTACAGAAAGCCACAGATAAGCTTTACCAGCAATCAGCATAAAACCTTATCAGCCTGCTAGTTACTCATACATGTATAGGCTGATCTGGTTTTATGCGGTTTGCTTAATATTTTCATGTCCTTTATAGGGGTTAAGGGCTAAGGCACAACACAATATTGGTTATATGGTGTGCCAATTATCAAAGACATATGGATACTACATGTAGTGTATAGGTCTTTTATGAAATAGGTGAAGTTAAATAATCATTCTATATATTCTAGAGTTTATTCTCCTCTTTTCAGTTCTGTTTACACATGGAATTATACATACCCATGCTTGTTAATTTTGTTTTAGTACCCGAGATGATAGGCCCAAGTCGCTACAGTACTACGAGGTCACAATTCAGCAGTATCTACCAGATACTTTCAAACAGTTTTTTAAAGTGACTCCTGTAACAATGGAACATCTGTGTCGGAAGCTTTCAGATTGTCCGGAATTATCAGAAAGAGTTGTCCCAGGAGGGAGGAAGCCTATTCCACTTCAGAAGAAAGTATTAATGACAATAAGATACCTAGTATCACAAGAAACTATAAAAGAACTCAGTGATCATTTTGGTATAACTGAACATAGTTTAATAAGAAGCAAAAGACAGGTTATAAACGCAGTAAACAATCATCTTTTTCCAAAGCTTGTGGCCTGGCCTAAAGCAAATTCTTTTCAAGACGTAGCCCAAAAGTTTGATGATATGGGTGGTTATGATTTTCCAAATGTTCTTGGGTGTATAGACGGATGTCATATACCAATCAAAGCACCACATGAAAATCCAAATGCTTATTTTAATAGAAAACAGTTCCATTCGGTGATTCTGCAAGGTGTTTGTGTTCAAGATTTAACATTTACAGATATCAACGTGGGCTGGCCTGGCCGAGTACATGATGCTAAAGTTCTACGGAATTCAAGTCTGTGGGAATCTGGCTTTCAAAAGACAGATAAAGGAAGATATCATTTATTAGGGGATGGTGCCTATCCGTTGAAACAGTGGTTGTTAACTCCTTACCGAGATAATGGGCATTTATCGCAGCAGCAGATCCGCTACAATATTTCACTGTCATCGAAGCGTCAAGTAATAGAAAGAGCTTTTGGTCTGCTCAAAGGGCGCTTTAGGAGATTGAAGTATGTAAATATGGAATCCATTGAAGAAATATGTAAGACAATAGTTGCTTCATGTGCACTACATAACATTTGTATGATGGAAAACGACGTCTTTGAAGAAATCTTGAACAATGAGGAAGATAATAACCAGGCCCCATGTCATGATGCTCAGATGTTTGTGGAAAATGATGCAGAGGGTCAGTTGAAAAGAATTGCTATTACAAACAGGTTACTCGTCTAAGACATTATATTGAATACTGGAAACATGCTTACTCTCGTTTGACAAATAAGACAGAACATATACATGTACGTATACTAGCATCACTATTGGTGTTGCATCTCGATTTGACAGTATTTCAGTCATACAAATTTTATGACATCCAGCTAATTACAGAGGGAGGAAGACCCCGGGGGACACATGTACAAGGTACAGAGGCATCCTCGGCAAAACCCGACCTACTGCAAACCAGCTTGATGGCTTCCTCATATGAACAATCATAAGTCCTGACCGGGATACAAACCCAGAGCAGTGAGAAGCTAAGAGATTTTCAGCTTCTCTCCTCTGATTTATCATATGTATATGTACAAAATAATGTGGTTCAAATCCCATGAGTGACACTGGGTTTTTCACTGAAGTGTCCTTGGTGAAGGCAAACTCTTTACAAACAAGAAATGAATTGCTTGCAACATGTGAAAACATAAAAATACGAGTGTATAGAGAAAAAAAAACAGCTTGTGTTTTTGTATTTCTTTTATTTTAAGAACATTGAAATTATTTCAAAATATCAGTGTGTTCTTTGTACATTTCAATAAAAAAATAATCATTTGTCACATTTTTTCTATCATCAATACACTACCTACAGTTAAATTGTCCGAAAGAATAAAGAAAAAATTAATGCCAATGAATCTGGGGTTACCGTTACACAATTTTCTTGATGGATTAAACATTTGCACACTGGAATAAGGATGTGTGGCTTAACACATGAATGTGTACTTTCTTTTGCAGGGGAATGTATGTTTATACATTAATATGTTCCTCATATATCACAGTAAAATAAAAACAAGTATATACATTAACAATTATGTTCCTCATATATCACAGTAAAATAAAACAAGTATATACATTACTAACTGTATATGTTTCTCGTATAACACAGTAAAATTAAACAAGTATGAACATTAATATGTTCCTCACATAACACAATAAAAATAAAAGTAGTCTATACATATATGTTCCTCATTTATCAAAGATGAACATGTGAGCACAATGAATAAAGAAATGAAATCACTACAAAATGATAAAATTACCAAATTTTCTGGTCCAAACTATCATACATGTATGATGTATAAAATAACCCCTGTGTGGCCATTCAATTTGTGGACATTAAACTTGTAATTAAAGCACAAAACTCCAATATCAAATGAAAGGTGCCAATTACTCAGTCCGTGATACAAATCTCAATGACAGAGTACCATATGCCATTCTGTGCAATTATGTGTAATAGAAGCTGATGCACAAGAGCTGCTGAAAAATAAACATTGTTTATTCGAAGCCAATAGTTGTAAGGTACATTTTTGCATATGTTTGTTGAAGCAAAGGAAATATATTTTGCTCAAAATGCCAAACACATGAAGTGACTTCATGTATTTCTTATGAAAATATGTACCATTAGGCCCTTATCAGCTTTGTAAACAGGGTCGGCTTGAAGTGAATGAAATAGTAATCCATATGCCACACTTACAAAAAAGATATCCGGTTAAATATGTAAACATTACAGTTTTGCACATAAATCTAAATAAATATTATGTGCTATGTTAATGTTATGTAAATTTCAGTTTGTAAGAATGATCTAATCTTTCTTAATAGATTCTTTCAGAACGTCTACCAGTGCATTTACAGCTTGTAAATTTTCCTGATGCCTCCTCTCCACCGCCTCCTCTCTCTTCCTTAGAACGTCTCCAAGGAAGGCTTTCATGACATCCACTGATCGTTTTGGACGTTTTCTCTGACTCGAAGTTTCTGTAAACATAATGAAATCAAGTGAATGTTGTAATGCAAATATTACTAGAATTCCCTAACATTGAAGCAGTTCAAGCCCATTGACGCAGTTCAAGCCCCAGTGGTGACCTTAAACTTGAAGGGCCCGGCATGTTATTATAATAAAATGATTATATATTTGTAGGAGATATATCCTCCCTGTAGGAGAAATTTTTACGAAGATTGTAAAAAACCGAAAAATAGTGTTTAAAGTTACTGTAAAAAAATTTATCATACTATGAATGAATGATGCTTAATATGTGTCAACACCTAATTTTGAAGAAACAAAACAGTTATTGTGTTGGTATTTATCATCTCTTTGACTATATTTCAGTCATATAAGAGGCCATCCAAGTAGAATCCCCGACCAATGGCAAGCCAGATGGAAGGCTATCCAAAGTCCTGACTGATTTCTCTCAATACCACAGCATATTTCACAGGCAATAAGTAAATAAATGCATTTCCTTGTTTGCAAATATAAATATGCATACCATCATCACTACTGCACAAAGGAGGCGAAGAGGTTTCGGCAGGGCGTTTTTTCCCTTTTGAAGGTTCAGGTGTAGGTGTGGGCGATTCTTTTGGGCTACTGCATAGAGGTGAATTGTCACTCGCTTTGTCTCCAGTGTCGATTATGTATTTGGGCTTCATGTCTGGGCACTTGTCAAATATTTCTTGTAGTTCTTCACAATCTGAATCTGGGGGTGATTCGCCAGACTTTTTTTGTTTATTTTTGTTACGATCATACTTTTCTTTTAGACTTTTAATTTTCAATCTGCACTGTTCACTGGTGAAGTTATAGCCCAATTTATTCATCTCTTCTGCCATTACCTTCCACTTGTGACGTTTGGATTGCCCTCTCTCCAAGTCAGAGAATTTCTCCAAGACCAACTTCTCTGACTGAGGATTCCACTTAGAAGCTGAAAACATTGTTGTGCAAATTTAATGTCATTTTGTTTTAATTAAAATTACATTTCTAGACTTCTAAATTAATAAAACCAGATAAATTTTATTTTTTATTATCAAAACTTACAATATTTGATTTTGAAACTGGCTCTTCACCTCTCACCTCTGATTAATCATGTTTATATAATAATGTGGGAAAAGAGTAGGAGGTGGAAGGAAGGTTGGTACATACTGGTTTGCCAAACCAAATGAGTTGAGAGCACTGACTGCCGTTTGTTGCTTTTAACGTTTCAGTCATTTGGAGACGTTGTCTACTTGAGACAGATATAGTGCTGTCACACTGTAGTATCACGCCCAGTCGCATTATCCTGAAACAATGGGCCAACCAGTCCTGGAACTACCCTTATATGCTGAGGGCCAAACAAGAGAGCTATACAAGTACCCTTTTTTATGACTCTGGGGATTAACTGCCGTAATATGATCAAAGATGTTAATATGTAGCATTAAACTCTATACAAACAATGTAAGAGACATATAATTTTGTAAAATGACAAAATAAAGCACATTATTTTTTCTACAAATAAATTCCCTTACCATTATCTCTGCTTGTGTCACCTGATGCTATACAGCTTTTGGACTCCTGGCTTGGCTTATTCTGTAGAAGACTGTCACATATCATCTGCTTCACATCAGAACCTGAAAACATGATACTTTCTAGTCACATAATGCCGTCACTATCAGCAGCTTACCTGAATAATCCAACAAAATACATATTCTAGTAAATTCTAGTAAGGATTTACTGTTTAAAATCAACCCCCAAGTGAAGTTATTCTTCATAACTGTTTTTTTTACAAATGAATAACTGTTGTTGTGATGGAGTTAACCATCGCTGGGAGAGTATTTCAGTCATATAGCAACGTCCAGCTAATTACAGGTGAAGGAAGACCCCCGAGTACAAAGGGGCGTCAGGGTAGAACCACCAACCTACTGCAAGCCAGCTGAAAGGCTTCCTCACTTGAAAAATCCTAGTATCCCTACCAGGATGAATAACTGTACAAGGCTATGAAATCATTATGAAAAATTACACGTTTTAGGTGAAATGGCTGTTGCAGATGGGTGTCAACATATGCTTGAATCACTGTCGGTCAATAACATATTTGTTTGTTAAGTTTGATGGGCGTAATGTCCCACTGAAAATATTTCAGTCATTTGGAGACAATGTCTACTTGAGACAGATAAAGTGCTGCCACACTTAAGTATCATGCCATAGGCATGTGGCATGATACCACATCCAGTCACATTATCCTGAAACCAGTCCAACCAGTCATGAAACTACCCTCATATCAATACCATATTAACAGTACCTGCTACATAACAATTATACCTGTTGAAGTACTCATCAGTAGATCTATAACATGCTGGGAGCATGATACACGCACCACCTTCCCATCATTGTCTGTCACCTCGACTTCATGGCTGAAGCAAAAAAGAACAATTCACAATGGATTCCTATTTAGGAAATAGTAATAGTACATGTAGTGAACTTGGCAAGGGTACTAGTACACATAGAAGGTTTATCCAGAACTGTCATCCAGAGTGATTAATATGAGTTTTAAAAATAAATTATGTAAAATAAGCAAGTTTAAACAAAACAAAATACATACAGTTCTTCTGTTTGCGCAGACATCACACACCACGTTTTGATCTTGACCAGTAATGATATCCTCCAAATCAACAGCAGCACAGTCAGCATGGAATACAAGCTCACACGCAGAACATCTAAGATAAATTCTGAAAAAAGGTATAGGTGATGTACACTAAAGTTTTGGGTAGGTGGTCCAAAGGCACATTTTAGCTACATTTGGGAACTTTACTCTTTAAAATGCTGTATTTCAGGAGACCCTTCTAAAATGTTGGTGTCCTCGGGATACCTTTTAGTGTCAACCCCTGGGTATAATGGAACAAGGCTAATTATCTCTCAAATATCTCATGTGTATATACTTACTACAGTTGAAAAGTGCTGAGCACAAAAAATGTTTGGTAAAATTACAAAATTAAATTAATTAATGCATACATTAAATTATTACTACAGCGACATAGTATGTATTTTTTCTGTAGATTTATATGCACTAATATACCGCCCATAATTAAATATACATGGTCTACGCACGGACATGTATTTAATATACCTCCATGGTTAGGTATACGTGATATGTGGGTCATTTTGAACAATTTATTCGCTTGTAGGTCACATTAATTTAGATACAATTACCATATAAACAATCAAAACGGTTCTACTTACCTATACTGACCATCAACAAAAATACTGGTTTGCCTTGAATTTTCCTGAGCAGTTAGGCTAGCAATGCTTGGTTCCGGCGCTTTTATGTGGCAGATATAACACGACCACCTGCCAAAATTACTGAAACAGAATTTAAATGTTTAATTGTTGTCTAAAATTAGTAAACTGTGGGGCAAAATGCAATTAATATCGAAAAATGTGATTAGCAATACGCTGACACGCGAACTGTAACGAGGACGAACGATAACGGACGAACTTGAGTGAGGACGAATTTATCATTATTTTCTAACATCAATTAATGCGTCAAAACAACACCAATTGCTTGTGTAATGTAAATATAATTAAAGCCTCATTGTACGCTATCGCTTATTGTCATTAATACTTAGTCAAATTAAATATTTATGAAGTAAAGTCCTGAAATGTTTTCCCGCGACTTACCAAGTTGCCATTTTCCGCCATTTTGATTCGCCGCTCGCCGGTCATTTCACAGCGGCGTATTCGAATCAAATCAAGTGGTACGCCGGGTTCCAGATCTTAAACGGCGCATGTCGGCGTACGCCGGGTGGGTGAATGAAGTCCAGCCTGTGTTTCCTTTGCATTTTGTAAAGATGAACGTCATATGACGTCATATGACGTCATCAAGTTGTATAGAATTTCCGATTTCTTGATGTCAATTTACTCATGTTGCAAAGCTTCATAGACAATGCAAATTAAATGTCCTTTGTACGTAATCAGGAACATTTAGATTCAATGTTTAAAATTTTCATATGACGTCACATGACGTCAGAACTATAAATAACTACCAAAGTTTGTCCGCTCTGTACAGCCGTCATTTATTGATAGATTGGCATGGAATCTTCACAGAAGTTATATATTACGACCTCATTGTGCAGGATTCTATAGGTTTGCCAAGATTCGAAAGAACTAAGGTTCTTTGACGAATCCAAGATTCGAACCAAGGACGTCAAATTTTAAATACGTATAAAATCGTTTCTAGATGAGATAGAAATTTGATATTTAGCGAGCTTATACGTCTCTGTATTTCCTTTGTTTTTTTGTAAAGATGAACGTCATATGACGTCATCAAATTGTAGAGAATTTCCGATTCTTGAATGTCAATTTACTCATGTTGCAAAGGTTCATAGACAATGAAAATTTAATGTCCTATGTAGGTAATCATGAACATTAAGATTTAATGAGTAAAATTTTCATATGACGTCACATGACATCAAAACTTAAAAAAGCTACCAAAGTTCATCCGTGCTGCACAGCCGTCATTTATGGACGGATTGGCATGGAATTTTCACAGAAGTTATATATTACGATTTCATTGTGCAGGATTATATAGGTTTGCCAAAATTAGAAAAACACCAGGTTTGTCATGGTTTGCAGTGCAGAAAGCCCTATCTTTTGTTCAAAACAAAAGAAGTCTAGTTATTCTTCTTATTATTCTTTTTTTCTTCCTCTTATATTTGTGTTAATTTCGAGGTGTTGCCATTGACTCAGAACAATGAAAATTTTATGGTATATATTTCAAACCATGAGCTTTCGGAGGCAATGAATTTTATTATCATATGACGTCAGGTAACGTCAAATTTGACGTCAGGTGAAAAAGTTTGTACGCGGTCTACAGCCATTATTTCTGGACCGATTTTCATAAAAATTTCACAGAATGTGTATGTTATGCTCTAGTTGTGCCTTTCGGTGTCGGTATTTCCAAATTCGAAAAGACAAATGTTTTATGGCGAATCCAAGATTCGAATTAATGACGTCAAATTTCAAATGCGTATAAAATCGCTTCCAGAAGAGCTAGAAAGCTGATATTTGAACTGAATATTTGCCTCTAGGTTTTCTTTACATTATAAAAAGATGAACGCCATATGACGTCACATGATGTCATAATGCTAATAAAACTTTCGTATTAAAACTTAACGGTTTTTAAGCCCTGTAGGCTTTATTTTTTGTATGATTTGCTTGAAATTTTGTCTGAAAATGCAGTATTAGATTCTATGGAGCCATGTCACTTCCGTTTCCGGAAAATCCCAAAGCTCAAGGTCATATATCAATTATCGTGTTTTTCTTCGGCCTTAAATATCTACAAAACGGCAAATATTCTATCGAGACACTATGCGTATAATTTGTAGTGCTTAGAAAGACCTTTCAGATGATATTTAGTTTTTGGTGATCGGGGTTGAATCGGTTGAGTTATGGTAACCCTCAGTGTGTTTAACAGTTTATATCTCGAAAACCTTTGATTTTTGAAAATATGATGATGAATATCATTTGTAGAGCAATGTGTGGTCGTTCTTCTGATGCTTAAAGTTCAATGATTGACCTGAGATTCATGGAGTAATGGGGAAAAAACGAAATTCGTGCATATAGCTTTGGTGATTTTTTCATTTTTCAGGAGGTTTAAGAGCTTGTATCTCAAAACATATTAAAAATATTGCTATAGATAAAGCGTGTGAAATGTAGAGAATTTTAAGACGATTATTTTGGTACCTAAAGTTTTGAAATTGACCAAAGTATGAGGAAGTTACATCAAAAGTAAGAATTTAAACATGTAGAATTTCAGCGATTTTGCCGTTATGTAAGAGTTTCATGGCTTATATCTTAAACCTCATAAGAAATAAGTCAAAACATTAAGCCAGTGAGATGTACAGAATTTTAAGACGATTATTTTGGCACCTAGAGTTTTGAAATTGATCAAAGAATAAGGAAGTTACATCAAAAATACGAATTTAAACCCAATTGTAAGAATTTTCATAAAATATCCTACTTTCGCTTTCACCTTAATTGAAGCATTTTCGGAAAATGTAAGTTTACAGATATGTATTAGTCATATAAATTGCAAAAAAAAAAAACTTTTTACTTATATCATATTGATATTACTAGCTTAACAAGTGTACCGTTCCCGGTGTCCGAGTGGTTAGAGCGTCCGCCTCGGGAGCGGGAAGTCGTGGGTTCGCTACCAATGTCGTAAAAGAATGGTACTGTTATAGCTCCCTTGCTTGACGCTCAGCATATAAGGGTAGTTGCAGAACTGGTTGGCTCGGTATCAGGATAATGTGACTGGGTGTGGTATCATGCCACATGTCTACGGCGTGATACTGCAGTGTGGCAGCACTATAACTGCATTAAGTAGACATCGTCTCCAAATGACTGAAATACTAAACAAGTGTTGACAATGATTTAATATTTTGTCAAATCATTTTATTTACGTAACTTATACATATCAGTTGCAGTATTGCGTTCCCATAATCCTTTGAGCGTTTTGACACATGTCATTTAGACCGTTGTTGAAACATTGCAATTTCCCGACTTTATTGTTGCATCAATCGATAAATGTTGTACAAGCTATATTCCAAATTAATGATAAATGATAACCTATGTGAAAATATATGTACAATGTAATTTAATTGCCAGCTTGAGATACCATGAGCGTGTATAAGTGTAAACGTTTGAAACAAAATGATCAACATATGTCATCCGTTGAAGACGCTGCAAGCTAATTTGTCTGTAAAGCGCAAAATGGAGTAACTTTGTGTAATACAGTCGTCTCGATCGTATGTATGTACAAGCGTTATTGCAATTTAACTCACGAGGCTACACGCGTCGACGATTCTATTGCATGGTAGCATTTACTATTTTATTCCCGCGACTGTACACGAAAAAAAAATTGATATGCAGAAATAAGAGGTTTAAGTTTAATTGCTTATATTTTGAATACCTATAAAACCACACCCATTTTCAGGCCATTTATTTTAAAACCTAGAATACTAAAATTGGTCAAGTTATAAGAAGGCGATATCAAAATAAAGATTTATTTATTTTTGCCATATGGTTTATTTCACAAAGTTCATGCATGAGAAGTCCATCCGAAAAAAAAGTAAAAGGTAGGGAATTTAATATATATTCTTTCTACCGGTATTAATCTTTATTTTTTTCAATATTAGCAGAAAGTCCCATCATTCGTATCAACGAATGAAATCTAGTTATTATTAGGGCTTTCTGCCTCAAGCAGAAAGACCTATTGGGTTTGTTATGTTTTTTAGGACTTTCTGCCCTTTCGGCCTATTGGGTTTGTACTGTTTTTTATTATTAGGACTTTCTGCCTCAAGCAGAAAGTCCTATTGGGTTTGTTATGTTTATTATTATTATTATTATTATTATTCTTTTCTTCCTCACGGATTTTCATATGTTGCAATCGTCCTAGGAGAATGAAATTTCGATGGCATATTATTCATGTGCGTAATTAAAAAATTCTATAATTTTTATATGCCTATGACGTCATATGACGTCACACTTGGCAATTTGCTACAAAAGTTTGTACGCGGTCTGGAGCGATAATTAATAAACCGATTTTTATCAAATTTTCACAGAATGTGTATATTAAGTTCTAGTTGTGCATTTCGTTGTCCGTTTTTCAAAATTCGAAAAGCACAAGGTTCTATGGCGAATGCAAGATTCAAACCAAGGACGTCAAATTGATAAATGCTCATAAAATCGTCCCTAAATGAGACAGAAGGTTGATATTTTGTCAGTATATAGATCTCCGATAGATTTAAATATTTTGTGAAAATGGACGTCTTGTGACGTCATTTAATATGGCCAAGGACAATGAAATTTTGACGTCATATTCCCCAAGAAATGTTGTTTTGATTTCTATGATTTTCATATCTCTCTGACGTCATATGACGTCACACTTGAAATAAGCTACAAAAGTTTGTACGCGGTCCAGAGCCATTATTAATGAACCGATTTCCATCAAATTTTCACAGAATGTGTATATTAAGTTTTAGTTGTGCATGCTGGTGTCCGTTTTTCAAAATTCGAAAAGTCCAAGGTTCTATAGCGATTCCAAGATTCGAACCAAGGTCGTAAATTTTTAAATTCTTATAAAATCGGTCCTATTTGAGATAGAAAGGTGATATTGGGTCAGTATATAGGTCTCTGGGAGTCTTAAACATTTTGTGAAAATAAATGTCATATGACGTCACGTGACGTCATTATATGATAATGAATTTCTAATTCTAACAAGATTATTTCTATATATTGAAATTTTCGAAGGGCAATGGAAATTTAATGCCGCATGCTTCAGATGCTGAAATTTTGATTTCAATGATTTTCAGAAGCCTATGACGTCATATGACGTCACACTTGAAATTGACTACAAAAGTTTGTACACGGTCCAGAGCCATTATTTATGTGCCAATTTTCATCAAATTTTCACAGAATGTGTATATTACGTTCTTATTGTGTATACCGGTGTCCGTTTTTCAAAATTCGAAAAGTCCAAGCATATATGGCGGATCCAAGATTCGAACCAATGACGTCAATATTTAAATGCTTATAAAAACTGTCCTATTTGAGATAGAAAGTTGAAATTTTGTCAGTTAGTAGGTCTCTGGGTGTCTTAACAATTATGTGAAAATAAACGTCATATGACGTCACGTGACGTCATTTGTTTATTATTATTATTCTTTTCTTCTTCCTAACTAAACGCTTATTTTAATATGTTGCAATAGTCCTAGGACGATGAAATTTTTATGGGTTATTAGGCACGTGAGGAAATTTTGATTTCACCCCTACTGCATATATGTAGCCATATCTCAATAAATATCGATTTTTGTAAATATATGTATGAATAAGAATTATAGCTGAATAATTGACGTTTCCAAAGATATTTAGTTTATTAAAATTGGTTTACGCAATACAAAGTTATAAGCAAAAACACTAAATGAAATGAAGCTAATTTTGCTGATAATATGCTGTTTTCTTGAGGTTTAACAGTCAATATCTCAGAAACGACTGAAGATAAGTCTACACATTATGCGTGTAAAAATGTAGCATGTTTTAAGAGCTTTCTAACGGTACCAAGTTTATTGAAATTGGACTTCATATAAGAAAGTTACATGGAAAATAAGATATTTCATAATCATGCATCATAAAAATATGGAAAAGGTCACGCGCAGGGGTCACCAAGCTTAAATACTTGCGCAACGACTTAAAAAAAAAAAAAAAAAAAAAAAATATATATCAAACTGCAATTGATGGGCTATATCTTGATTTTGTTTTTTGTTTTTGTCTGTCGAATGTTGACTGGACTGTTTCCAAAATAAGCATTGAAGTTAATACATGTACAACGGCACAAGACAAAAATCCGTATTTGCAACACTATGTAGGTAGCGAGCAGTTTGCAAGCCTTGAAAAATTCACACCACATTTTAGACCATCTAAAAACTGCGGCAAAACTACGGAAGCCCAAACACGCCAAAATCGCTAAATACGTTTAACTACGTTACAGGTGTCGAAAGGATATAGCACTATACAAGTATTCAATACTTCTTCCTACTGAGGCTAAAATTAAACAAGGTTACAAGTGAGCTGGAGTAATGAAATTCTATGTGTGATGAAAGTTAGAAACTTACATTTGAACACTGTTTCATTTTTCTTTCATGTCATATGACATAGTATAAATTTTGTATGTAAACTACATGTGCAAGATATGGGCGGACTTTTATTAAAATTCACAGAATGTGTTCTATTTGTGCCATTTTATATAGAAATAGAGGAGATAGAAAGTTGCAATTTGGACAGATTATCTATTATGTTATCTTCTATATATACTATATAAAGCAGATGTTGCAGAAAGTCCTATCATTCGTTTAAACGAATGACATCTAGTTCTTCTTCTTATTATTCTTTTTTTCTTCCTCTTATATTTGTGTTAATTTCGATATGTTGCCATTGACTCAGAACAATGAAAATTTTATGGCATATATTTCAAACCATGAGCTTCCGGATGCAATGAATATCATATTTATATGAAGTCACATAACGTCAGATTTGACGTCAGGTGAAAAAGTTTGTACGCGGTCTACAGCCATTATTTCTGGACCGATTTTTATCAATATTTCACAGAATGTGTATGTTAGGCTCTAGTTGTGCCTTCCGGTGTCGGTTTTTCAAAATTCGAAAAGACAATGGTTCTATGGCGAATCCAAGATTCGAACCATTGACGTCAAATTTCAAATGCGTATAAAATCGCTTACAAATGAGCTAGAAAGATGATATTTGGACAGAATATAAATCTCAAGGGTTACTTTACATCCTTCGAAGATGAACGTCATATAACGTCATATGACGTCATGAGGTGAAAGATAATTTCTAATATTTACGTGTTAATTTTTATATGTTGTACAAGTCCGAGCATCTTGAAAATTTAATAGCATATGCTTCAGATAGAACTGTTTGCATTTCAATAATTTTCATTTGATTATGACGTGCTTTGACGTCAAACCTGACGTCGTCTAAAAATGTTTGTACGCGGTCTACAGCCATTATTTCTGGGCCGATTTTCATCAAAATTTAACAGAATGCGTATGTTAGGCTCTAGTTGTGCCTTCCGTTGTCCGCTTTTCAAAATTCGAAAATGCAATAGTTCTATGGCGAATCCAAGATTCGAACCATTGACGTCAAATTTCAAATGCATATAAAATCGCTTACAAATGAGCTAGAAAGATGATATTTGGACAGAATATATATCTCAAGGGTAACTTTACATTCTCTGAAGATGAACGTCATATGACGTCATATGACGTCATGAGGTGAAAGATAATTTCTAAATTTTATGTGTTAATTTTTATATGTTGTTTACGTTCGAGCACCTTGAAAATTTAATAGCATATACTTCAGATAGAACTGTTTGCATTTCAATAACTTTCATTTGACTATGACATGTTTTGACGTCAAACTTGACGTCGTCTAAAAATGATTGTACGCGGTCTACAGCCATTATTTCTGGGCCGATTTTCATTAAAATTTCACAGAATGTGTATATTAGAGTCTAGTTGTACATTCTGGTGTCCGTTTTTCCAAATTCGAAAATGCAAAGTTTTATGGCGGACCCAAAATTCGAACCATTGACGTCAAATTTCAAATACGTATAAAATCGTTTCCAGATGAGTTAGAAATATATTATATTTGGATAGTATATAAGTCTCCAAGAGTGCTTTATATTCTATGAAGATGAACGTCATATGACGTCATATGACGTCATAAGGTCAAAAATAATTTCTGATATATACGCGTTAATTTAAATATGTTGTTTACTTCCAGGACCATGGAAATCTAATGGTATGTACATCAATCCATGTGCTTTAAAATGCAATGTAATTCATATTAATGTGACGTTATATCGCGTCAGATTTGACGTCAGGACAAAAAGGTTTTACGCGGTGTACAGCCATTATTTTTGGACCGATTTTCATCAAAATTTCACAGAATGTATATGTAACGCTCTATATGTGTATCCTGGGTCCCTTTTTACAAATTCGAAAAAGCAATGGTTCTATGGCGAATCCAAGTTTCGAACCATTGACGTCAAATTTCAAATACATATAAAATCGCTTCCAGATTTAGAAAGTTGATATTTGGACTGAATATTAGTCATTGAGACTTACTCATTTTCTGTGAGGATTAACGTCATTTGACGTCATAAGGTCAGAAAGAATGTTAATATATCTACGCGTTAATTTCTATATGTTGCAAAGTTGTAAGGAGCATGAAAAAATTACTTGATACTTAATATTTCATTTCATTGATTTTCTTATGCCTATGACGTCACATGACATCAAACATGACGTTGTCTACACAAGCTTTTTACGCGGTCTTCGGCAATTATTACAGGATGAAATTCGAATTGTAATTTGATTTGTAACATAGATTATAAAAATAGTCCAAGTTAAATAAATCGATATAAAAAATGATTTTCAGTTACTTTTGCCATATCCTCCAAGTTAAACGGTCATATTTTTCAAAGTTTATTTAAGTTATGGCCATACAAAAGCAAGTTATAGGCTGGAATTTCATATCCTTTTACTTTTTTAGCTTTTAAGTGTTTGACAAATGTAGCAGAAAGTCCTTTATCAAAAAAATTTTTTTTTTTTTTTTTTCCTTTTGAGGTTCAAATTAAAACAGGTTGACGATGAGCTAGCAGCATAAAATTTTAATAGTATGCACAGTGACTTTGGCGCTTTTGATCGTCATATTTTTTTTCTTCATGTGACGTCACATGACGTCAGTGCTGAAAAAAGCTACCAAAGCT
The DNA here is from genome assembly GCA_021229015.1 of Solen grandis. Classification (NCBI taxonomy): domain Eukaryota; kingdom Metazoa; phylum Mollusca; class Bivalvia; order Adapedonta; family Solenidae; genus Solen; species Solen grandis. The sequence goes on from CM037790.1 coordinate 52,160,527, forward strand.
TGTACGCGCTCTACAGCCGTCATGATTGGACCGATTTACTTGATTTTTTCACAGAATGTATATATTATGTTCTTGTTGTGCAGGATTATATACGTTCTGCAATATTTGAAAAGATCAAGGATCTATGGCTGAACCAAGTTTCTAACTTTGGACCAGAAAATGTATTGATGTATTACGAAGCACTCAGATAAGCTAGAAACATGAAATTTGGACAGATTATGTGTCCTATTGATTTCTTTCAGTTCTGAGAAGATTGACGTCGTGTGACGTAAAATGACGTCATGACGCGTTATCAAATTTTTATCAAAAATATACGGTTTTTTAGCACTGGAAGACAAAGTTTTTGACCGATTTGCATAAAATTTCCACTGAAGGTGCAACATAGCCTCTTATTGTCATCAGTCACTTCCGTTCCGGAAAATAGCTAAGGTCAAGGTCACATGTCAATTATCGGTTTTTTCTTCGGCCTTAAATATCTCAAAAACGAAAAATATTTTATCGAGACACTATGCGTATAATTTGTAGTGCTTTGAAATGCCTTTCAAATGATATTTAGTTTTTGAAGATCGGGGTTGAATCAGTTGAGTTATTGCAGAAAAACAAAAATGCTGCAACCCTAAGCGCACTTAACTACTTATATCTCGATAATTATTGATTTTTGTTAATTAGAGTATGAATATAATTTGTAGATCAATTCCCGGCCGTTCTTTTGGTGTTTAAATTTTTAAAGATTGACCTCATATTCATTAAGTTATAAAGGAAAAACAAAACGATATGAACATATTTATCCCCGATTTTTGCCGTATGCTCAAGGTTTAAACGCCCGTAGCTACAAAGTGTTTAGAGATACATACAATTATGAAGCGAGGGAATTGTGGGAAATGAAAAGACCTTTCTAACGGTACCTAGCTTTTTAAAATTGGACTTAATATAAGGAAGTTACATGGAAACTAAGAATGCAGTAAAACCGTTCTTTCATGCACTCCCGCAGTAAGTCCCGATCACTTGATTCCTTTTTTCGAAGAAACTAATGATTTTTTAAAAATAACATACAATTTTTTTTTATTTTTTTTGCATGATGTAATGTGGTTCTAAGGATATGCAGATTTTAATGATCGGACCATAAATTATAAAGTTATTTGTCGAAAGGCAATAATAGACATGAACATCTTTTTGCCGATTTTTGCCGTTTTCTTTAAAAATAACTTTCTATATCTCAGAGCCCGTAATAGAAAAGCTGAAACATGAAACACGTGAAATGTTGGAAATTTAAAGGCCTTTCTAATGGTACCTTGCGTTTGAAAATTGGACATCGGATATTCTATAAGGAAGTTAGATGAGAAATAAGAATTCATTTAAACCGTTCTTTCATGCATTTCTGCAGTTAATCCCTATCATTTGATTGTTTTTTTCTAAGAAACTATTAATTTTTGAAAATAACATAAAGAACAGTATTATTAGCGTGATGCAATGCGGTTCTAATGGTATGCAGATTTTAATGATCGGACCATTAATTATAAAGTTATTTGTCGAAGGGCAATAATAGACATGAACATCGTTTTGCCGATTTTTTGCCGTTTCTTTGAAAAATAACTTTCTATATCTCAGAACACGTAACAGAGAAGTTGAAACATGAAACAAGTGAAATGTTGGAAATATAAAGGCCTTTCTTTTTTAAAATTGGACATCATATAAGGAAGTTAGATGAGTAATAAAAATTAATTTATACCGTTCTTTCATGCACTTCTCCAATTAGTCCTAATCACTTGATTGCTTTTTCTAAGAAACAATTAATTCTAAGCTCACCTGAGCACATGTGCTAAAGATGAGCTATAAGAATCGATGAATGTCCATTGTCCGTCCGTCTGTCCGTCAATCCGCCGTCCGTCCGTCGTCCACAATTAGTTTGTTTGCACTCTAGCATCTTCATTTCTTAAGTAATCAACTTCAAACTTTATAACAATGTTTATTACCATAAAATCTAAGTCAAGTCCGATTATGGCTGATATCGGCCTATTAGGTCAGGAGTTATGCCCCTTTTAATATTGAAAAAAGCTAGATTTCACATTGCCATTGTCACTTTGCACTCTACATCTTCATTTCTTAAGCAATCATCTTCAAACTCTATGACAATGTTTATAGCCATATTCTTTTGGCCAAGTTCGATTATGGCTGATATATGTCAATTAGGTCAGGAGTTATGCCCCTTTTTGATATATAAAAATGTAATATTTCACTTTATTTCACTATTTGCACTCTAGACATCTTCATTTCTGAAATAATGATCTTCAATCTTTAGAACAATGTATATAGCCATATTCTTTCTGCCAAGTTCGATAATGGCTGATCTGCCAATTAGGTCAGGAGTTATGCCCCTTTTGATGTTTAAATTTGTGTGTTTTAAGCCATATTTTTTGAGTCAGTTTGACTTCAAATTTCGACAACAGGTTCTCTTTAGTTCGTGGAATTATAATAATCTGATGGATTATGTTTTCAGCACAACTATGCTATAATTTAATAACTTTTACAGGCAATGATAACAGTTTTTCTCAGGTGAGGTCTTTAGGGCCACCTTGGTCCTCTTGTTGAAAATATCATAAAGAACAATTTTTTTTATCATGATGCAGTGCAGTGTATTAGTTATTTGTCGAATGGTAGTAGTTGACATGAATATCTTTTTGCCGATTTTTGCCTTTTGGGGGGGGAGGAATAACTTTATTTATCGCCAAAACAGATAGGTTTAAACCTAAAGTAAGTACATGTTTAAATCAGAAGACCTTTCTAACCATACTGAGTTTTTAAAATCGGACATCATAGTTGCATGAAAGTAAGAATTTTGGGGAAAAAAAATCCTTGTGCTTCTGCAGTTGATCCCAGTTGATATTTCGTAGCAAAGGAATCTTGTATACCTTTTTAACATGTTAAAAGGACTAGTGATACTTCATTCCCTTGCAGAACACGAAGATTGAATATTATTGTAGTTATCTTAAAGATGGTTCTGGAAAAAAAATAGCATTATGAAATTTTAACTGAAAACAAAGCCACATATTCCCTTTTGAATGCAATGACTTTAAAATTTTAATTATGTTATATGACATCACAGATTTCTTCTGTTTTTAATTTATGTTTGCACTCTACAGCTGTCAATTCGGGACGGATTTCCTTCAATTTTTAAAGATGGTGTATTTCAGAAAAAAAATAAGTATGATCAGGTTTGACATGGTTTGAAGTGCAGAAAGCCCTTTCTTTTGTCCAGAACAAAGGAGTCTAGTTATTATTATTATTCTACTTTTTTCTTCCTTTGGGTTCAAATTAAAACAGGTTGCCGATGAGCTAGCCGCATGAAATTTTTTAAAAGTATGCACAGTGACTTTGGCGCTTTTCATCGTCATATTTTTTTTCTTCATGTGACGTCACATGACATCAGGGCTGAAAAAGCTACAAAAGCTTGTACACGCTCTACAGCCGTCATGATTGAACCGATTCACGTGATTTTTTCACAGAATGTATATATTATGTTTTGTTGTGCAGGATTATATACGTTTGCAATATTTGAAAAGATCAAGGATCTATGGTGAACCAAGTTTCGAACTTTGGACCAGAAAATGTATTGAAGTATAACGAAGCATCAGATAAGCTGAGAAACATGAAATTTGGACAGAATATGTGTCCTACTAATTTCTTTCAGTTCTAAGAAGATTGACGTCGTATGACGTAAAATGACGTCATGGACGCGTTATCAAATTTTTTTATCAAAAATATACGGTTTTTTAGCACTGGAAGACAAAGTTTTGACGATTTGCATAAAATTTTACTGAAGGTGCAACATAGCCTCTTATTGTCATCAGTCACTTTCTTTTCCGGAAAAATAGCTAAGGTCAAGGTCACATGTCAATTATCGGTTTTTTCTTTGGCTTTAAATATCTCAAAAACGAAAAATATTTTATCGAGACACTTGCGTATAATTTATGTACTTTGAAATGCCTTTCAGACGATATATAGTTTTTGAAGACCGGGGTTGAATCGTTGAGTTATAGCAGAAAACAAAAATGCTGCAACCCTAGCGCACTTAACTACTTATATTCGTAATTATTGATTTTTGTTAATAAGAGTATGAATATAATTTGTAGATCAATGCCCGGCCGTTCTTTTGGTGTTTAAATTTTAAAAATTGACCTAATATTCATTAAGTTTATAAGGAAAAAACAAAACGATATGAACATATTTATCCCCGATTTTTGCGTTGCTCAAGGTTTAACCGCCCGTATCTACAAATTGTTTAAATATAATCAATTAGAAGCGAGTGAATTGTGGGAAATCAAAAGACCTTTCAACGGTACCTAGCTTTTTAATATTGGACGTAAAAATAAGGAAATTGATGAAAAATAAAATTCGAAAAAGTTCTTTATGCACTCCCGCCGTAAGTCCCGATCACTTGATTCCTTTTTTAAAATAACATGTAGAACATTTCATAATTTTTTTTTTTTTTTTTTTTTTTTTTTTTTTATGATGTTGCGGTTCAAGGATATGCGATTTTAATATGGGCCATAAATTATAAAGTTATTTGTCGAAAGGCAATAATAGACATAACTCTTTTTCGACTTTTGCCGTTTTCGTGAGAAATAATTTCTATATCTCAAAACCGTAATAAAAAGTTAAAAATGAAAACGTGAAATGTTGGAAATTTAAAGGCCTTTCTAATGGTACCTAGCTTTTAAAATTGGACATCGGCATCTTAAGGAAAGTTAGATAAGAAAGAAGAAGTCATTTAAACCGTTTTTAAATGATTTTTGCACTTAGTCCCCAATTTGATTGTTTTTTTCTAAGAAAATATTAATTTTTGAAAATAACATAAAGAAAGTATTTTAGCGTGAGCATGGGGTTCTAATGGATGCAGATTTTAATGATCGGACCATTATTATAAAGTTATTTGTCGAAGGGCAATAATGACATGAACATCGTTTTGCCGTTTTTTTTGCCGTTTCTTGAAAATAACTTTCTATACCAGAAAACGTAACAAAAAAATTGAAACATGAAACAAGTGAAATGTTGGAATATAAAGGCCTTTTCTTTTTTAAAATTGGACACCATATAAGGAAGTTATGAGAAATAAAAAATTAATTTAAACCGTTCTTTCATGCACTTCTGCAATTAGTCCTAATCACTTGATTGCTTTTTAGCTCACCTAGCACCAGTGCTCAAGGTGGCTTTTTGACGCCTTCGTCCGGCGCCCGTCGTCGTGCGTCGCCCGTCGTGCGCGTCCGTCGTCAACAATTTGCTTTAAACGAATCTCCCCAAAACGTGGACAGAATTTAATGAAATTGGGGAATGTTTCTTTGGGTAGGCTCTACAACAGTGCTAAAATAAGTTGATCCATGTGAACTTGGTTGCCATGGCAACAAAAAGAAAAAAAATAAAAAAAATTTAAATCATCTTCTTCAAAACTACTGGCCAATTTTAAAATAAATTGGCACAGTGTTCCTTGGGTCAACCTCTTCCAAAGTTCTTAATTTTTGATCCGTAAAAAACATTGCCGCCAGGGGGGGGGTTATTTCCTTTTATGTATATAGGGAAAACTTTAATCAAAATCTCCTCTGAACCACGCACAGAATTTGATTAAAATTGGCGGAATGGTCCTTGGGTCAACCTTCACAAATGTTCCCAAAATAAACTTGACCATATAAAACTCTGGTTGCCATGGCAACAAAAAGAAAAAATAATGAAATTTTAAAAATACTTCTTCAAATTTACTGGCCAGATTTTTTAAAATAAATTGGTACGATGTTCCTTTGGTCAACCTTTTATCTCGGTGGCGATAGGGCCATCAGAGCCTTTGTTCTAAGAAAAAATAATTCTAACTCACCCGAGCACATGTGCTCAAGATGAGCTAAAGAATCGATGAATGTCCATTGTCCCTCCGTCCGTCGTCAATCCGCCGTCCGTCCGTCTCCACAATTTTTTGTTTGCACTCTAGCATCTTTTTTCTTAATAATAAACTTCAAACTTTATAAACAATGTTTATTACCTAAAATTTGGCCAAGCGTTATGGTGATTATCGGCCTATTAGGTCAAGAGTTATGCCCCTTTTAATATTAAAAAAGCTAATTTCACTTGGCATCGTCACTTTGCACTCTAACATCTTTTTCTTAAGCAATCATCTTAAAACTTTATGCAATGTTTATTATTATCCTCTCACGGCCAACTTTGATTACGGCTTATTTACTTCTTAGGTCAGGGTTATGCCCCTTTTAATATTAAAAAAAGCCAATTTTCCCTTTTTTTGCACTCTACTCTTCATTTCTTAAGCAATCATCTTCAAACTTTATGACAAAAGTCTATTACCATAAAAACTCGGACAATTTCGATTATGGCTGAACGGACCAAAAGGCATGGTTTATGCTCCTTTAAATATTAAAAAATGCAAATTCTTAGTTTGTTTGCACTGTAGCATTTCATTTCTTAAGAATATCTTCAAACTCTATGACAATGTTTTTTAGCCATATTTTTTGGCCAAGTTCGATTATGGTGTATTTGTCAATTAGGTCAGGATTATGCCCCTTTTGATAATAAAAATGTAAAATTTCACTTTATTTCACCTTAGCATTTTCTTTTTTGAAAAAAATGATCTTCAATCTTTGAAAATGTATATAGCCATATTCTTTCTGCAAGTTCGATAATGGCTGATTGCCAATTAGGTAGGAGTTATGCCCCTTTTGATGTTTAAATTTGGTGTTTCAACCATCTTTTTGATCAAAATTTTACTTCAAATTTCGACAACATCTTTTTACTTCGTGGAATTATAAATAATTGATGGATTATGTCTTCAGTACAACATGCAAAAATTTATAATTCTACAGGAAAGAAACAGTTTCTCGGTGAAGTCTTTGGGCCACCTTGGCCCTCTTGTTGAAAATATCATAAAGAAAATATTTTTTCATGATGCAGTGCGGTTCTAAGCTATGCAATCTTAATAATGTGTCCATTAATTATTAAGTTATTTGTCGAATGGTAGTAGTTGACATGGATATCTTTTTGCCGATTTTTGCCTTTTTGTGGGGAGGATAACTTTATACATCGAAAAAAACAGATAGGTTTAAACCTAAAGTAAGTACATGTTTGAATTCAGAAGACCTTTCTAACAATACCTGGGTTTTAAATCGGACATCATATTGCATGAAAGTAAGAATTTCTGGAAAAAAAAGAAAAAAAAATCCTTGTGCTTCTGCAGTTGATCCTAGTTGATATTTCGTAGAAAAGGAAGTCTTGTATCCATTTTTTCAGCATGTTAAGAGGACTAGTGATACTTCATCCCTTGCAGAACACGAAGATTGAATTTATTGTAATTATCTTAAATATGGTTCTGGAAAATTAGCATTATGAAAATTTAAACTGAAAACAAAGCCACATATTCCCTTTTGAATGCAATGACTTTAAATTTTAAATTATGTTATCCGACATCACAGATTTCCTCTGCTATTCATTATGTTTGCACTCTACAGCTGTCAATTCGGGAAGGATTTCCTTCATTTTTTAAAGATGTGTATTGCAGAAAATAAAATAAGTATGATCAGGTTTGACATGGTGTGAAGTGCAGAAAGCCCTTTCTTTTTCCAGAACAAAAGAAGTCTAGTTATTATTATTATTATTCTACTTTTTTTCCTTTTGAGGTTCAAATTAGAACAGGTTACCAACAAGGCAGCAGCATGAAATTTTAACAGTATGCACAGTGACTTGGCGCTTTTGATTGCAGAATTTTTTCTTCATGTGATTCACTGACCTCAGGGTGAAAAAGCTACAAAGCTTGTACGCGCTCTACAGCCGTCATTTCTAAACCAATTGATTTGGTTTTTTTTCACAGAATGTATGATTGGGACTTTGTTGTGCAGGATTATATACATTTTGCAACATTCCAAAAGACCAAGGATCTATGGCTGAACCAAGTTTCGAACTTTGGACCTGAAAATTTATTTAAGTATTACGAACACTCAGATAAGCTAGAAACTTTTAATCCAAAATGTAGGGTTTTTTAGCACTACATGCCTTAACTTTTGACCGATTTGCATAAATTTTCATGAATGTGCAACATAGCATTCATTTACTTCAGTCACTTCCGTTTCCGGAAAATCGTGAAGGTCAAGGTCATATGTCAGTTGTTGGTGTTTTTATTCGGCAAGTTGTATCTCAAAAATGAAAAAAGATTACCTAGACACTGTGGATAAAATCTGTAGTGATTTGAAAGATCTTTCAGGTGATATTTAGTTTTTGAAGATCGGGGTTGAATTGGGTGAGTTATGACAGAGAGGCGAAAAGTGTACTTTTAACGAAAATTGAAAACGCTGTAGTTTCATGAACTTTGAGTCAAAAAATCATGAATTTCTTCAGGATTAACACACTGAAAAGTGAAGTGATGTATACTGCAAGGAATACTTGTTTGGTCACGTGATTATAACGTCAATCATATTTAAGCAGAAACTATTAAAAAAATTCGTATAAAATCGCAAGTTGATGTTTGAAGTTGAAATTTGCACGAATGCCGTAGCCTACAATGTGCAAAAAGTCCTGAAAATTCAAGTGATTCCGTCAACAAACATGGCAGATATTCATGTTTTTTCGGATAAGGGTTGTATACGAAAATCTAGCAATTTGAAGTAAGAGAAGGAGGCGGTTATTGGGTTGGTTACCCTGTATCCGGACGTTCCTACGCAGGAAAGAGTGCCCGTGTTGAAAGGTGAATTGCGAATGCGTATTTAAGAGAATGAGGTGCATTTAGAATGCAATGGTGTACACCAGGACCGATAAGCATATTGCCTTTGTTATAACGGTTTCTTCAAACTTTATTAGGGCTTTCTGCCTCAAGCAGAAAGTCATATTGGGTTTGTACTGTTTTTTTATTCTTCTTCTTCTTCTTCTTCTTATTCTTTTTTCTTCTCTTATATTTGTGTTAATTTCGAGGTTTTTGCCATTAACTCAGAACGATGAAAATTTTATGGCATATATTTCAAACCATGAGCTTTCGGATGCAATGAATTTTATATTCATATGACGTCACATAACGTCAGATTTGACGTCAGGTGAAAAAGTTTGTACGCGGTCTACAGCCATTATTTCTGGACTGAATTTCATCAAAATTGCACAGAATGTGGTATGTTAGGCTCTAGTTGTGCATCCCTGTGTCGATTTTCCAATTCGAAAAGGCAAATGTTTTATGACGAATCCAAGATTCGAACTAATGACGTCAAATTTCAAATGCTGATATTTAGACTGAATATAAGTCTGTAGGTTTTCTTTATATTCTGAAAGATGAACGCCATATGACGTCACATGACGTCATAATGCAAATAAAACTTGTATAAAAACTTAACGGTTTTTAAGCCCTGTAGGCTTTATTTTTTGTATGGTTTGCTTGAAATTTTGTCTGAAGATGCAGTATTAGATTCTATGGAGCCATGTCACTTCCGTTTCCGGAAAATCCCAAAGGTCAAGGTCATATATCAATTATCGGCTTTTTCTCGGCCTTAAATATCTCGAAAACGGTAAATATTCTATCGAGACACTATGCGTATAATTTGTAGTGCTTGGAAAGATCTATCAGAAGATATTTAGTTTTTGATGATCGGGGTTGAATCGGTTGAGTTATGGCGGAAAAATGAAAATTTGGTAACCCCCAGTGTGTTTAACAGTTTATATCTCGAAAACCTTTGATTTTTGAAAATATGATGATGAATATCATTTGTAGAGCAATGTTTGACCATTCTTTTGATGCTTAAAGTTTAATGATTGGCCAAAGATTTATGGAGTTATGGGAAAAAAACGAAATTCGTGCATATAGCTTTGGTGATTTTTTCATTCTTCAGGAGGTTTAAAAGTTGTATCTCAAAAGTATTAAAAATATTCCTAAACATAAAGCATGTTAAATTAGAGAATTTTCAGACAATTATATTTGGTACCTTAAGTTTGAAATTGATCAAAGTATAAGGAAGTTACATCCAAAATAAGAATTTAAACATGTAGAATTTCAGCGATTCTGCCGTGTTGTCAAAGTTTTACGGCTAATATCTTAAAACTCTTCGAAATAAGGGCTCACATTAAGCAAGTGAGATGTAGACAATTTTAAGACGATTACTTTGGTACTTAGAGTTTAAAATTGATTTAAGTATAAGGAAGTAACATCAAAAATAGGAATTTTAAACCCTATTGTAGAATATTCGAAAAATATCCTACTTTCGCTTTCACCTTAATTGAAGCATTTTCGGAAAATATAAGTTCACAGATATGTATTATCATATAAATTGCAAAATAAACTTTTTACTAATATCATATTGATATTACTAGCTAAACAAGTGATGACAATAATTTAATGGTGTTTCAATTCTATTTTTATCAATATAGTATACCCAAAGTACATTACAGTACAGTACACAGAGCTACCCAAGATGTAAACAAAATGGTCGCCCTCGTGTAAAAGGGGGTTTGCAGATTAAAACTTTTAAAAATACTATGTTCTACCAATAATAAAACTGATTTACTTGGCATAAACCTTAATTATAACTTGTAAAAGTGAATCAAGCTGGAAATGACATCTAAATCACACTGAAAATCTAAATACAGACATTACAAATGGATTACTGTAGCCAACATCAGTGCATGGCATGTTTACATCGAGACAGATTGCAAATGTGACACGGAGGTGAAGAGAATATTCCGGGGCGTAATGCATTAATTTGGCTAGTTTGCTGGCAGACAAGTCAGTCAACTGTCAAAATTTATGTGATTTGTCAGAGACGCTGCAAATAGCAGATACAAATTGATCCAAACCAAAGACAAATACAAAGGTAAAAAAAATTAGTAATGCTTGGGCATTACATTATTGTCTTTTTCAAAACTGAATTCATTTTTCTTATATATTCTTATATGGTAAAATTCTTTTTTAAATTTGTTTATTTTGTTTATCAAAAAACAGGACAAGAATGCTGAACAGATGTAGAAAGATGGTATGTGTAGGCAATTTGAAATAATGTTTAACCCAAAACAGCATTGGTCTTTCTTTTTTACATTTTGTAGGTTTTGATTTTGAACATAATTATTCTGTCGTAATGCGACAACCATCAAATTACAGGTCATCTTTACTTAACAAATGTTTCCCAAATTTTACTGCTAGTTTCATTGGTGTTTAAAATTTACATGAACTAAGTTTACTCCAAAATGTAACGAAACAGTCAAATCTCTATTGAAATACAGCTCCGTTACGATTATATAATAGCAAAGGATTTCAATCATGTAATTGGAGAATATATACACACACGTGTGTATTTCAGTGCATGTAAACATAGGTCCCAGTAGGGATTATTATATGTTGGCAAATAAAAGCTTGTTGCACATCAACAGGCTAGTCGCAAGCGCATGGGGAAAACCCATTATGAAACCATTATGAAGTTGAACTGAGTAAACGGTTAAGACAAATCATTAACCATGATAATTTGAGTTTCAATGTATGAAATATTCATGCGTCCGAGGAGAAAGCACATAATATTTAATTTTTAAAGTGTGTGTCCTCGAGAGAGATCTGATTTACATGTAACTTCCCTTAGGAAAAATAACTGCTATAATTTGCAGTTTTAATGCAGTTAAAGTGTAGTTTTTCTGAAAAACTGCCTTCTTTGGCAGTTTATTTTAACTGGCTGATGTAGAATAAAGCAGTAAATTGCAGTTTTTCATTTCACTGCAAACAGTGACGGAAGAAAAAAACTGATTGCTGCAAGTTTCATGCAGTATTTCTGGCAGTTATGAAAAACTGGATCTGTGTGTGCAGTTTTATGAGCAGTAAAGAGCAGTGTTTTTCTTGGGGCAGTATTCTGTTTCTTGATAATGATTTGCAGGAACAGTATTGTGCAGTTTTGCATCAAAAATGTCTACGGCGCGATACTGCAGTGTGGTAGTCCTATACCCGCATGAAGTAGACATCGTGACTGGCTGTATTACTGTCGGTGGGACGTTAAACCCAACAAACAAACTGATATCATATATAGCAGTGTTTATTACACCGATCCCTACACAAGAGGTGTGCACACTGGCGCATGTTGACGTCTTTTGTAAACATTTATTAAAGTTGCTTAAATAATCATGTTTATAGATAAACATTTACATAAGAATGAGGAGATTCGGAAATATTTTTTGCAAAGGGACTCCTAAGGAAAGAAAAAGATGCTAAATTAAATACTAAAATACAAGAATTTTATTAGGTTTAACGTCCCACCGACAGTATTTAGTCTTTTGGAGACAATGTCTACTTGAGACAAATGTAATGTTGTCACACTGCACAGTATCACGTCGTACACAGTTGGCATGATACCACACCCAGTCACATTATCCGGACACCGGGCCATCAGTCCTAGAACTACCCTTATTAAGCTGAGCGCCAACGAAGGGAGCAATACCAGTACCTATGTTACGAATTTGGTAAATACAAGAATTGAATAATTGATATAACGTTTTTAAACAACCTACAGATCATGTGTTATCTCGTTTAATTTGGTATTTCCGGAGTATTCCTAGCCTTGATATCTTCCGCTGACACCGACTTTTTAAACGATTATTTTTTACATATTTCGTTCTTTCCTTAATGTCAATCAGTTGATATTTTCTTATTTCTCAACTAATTCAAACAAGATAAATAAATAAAAAACAGCCATCACATAAATTGATTGAAATCTGAAAAAGAAATGAGCCGACGGTCAAAAAATGCGCGAAATTTATGTGTTACATCCATATTTGGAAAGCACGTGCACGTGTGTAAATACTTTAACAATACGCTGACGAAACACTTATTGGGCGCCTTCTTCTAATATAGCAGCATAACGTAGTAATAGGGCGGGGCAAACTCTAAGTTAGTCAGTGTTAATTAAGTATAGGTTAGTGTTTTTTAGTAAGCATTAAGTCCATTAAATCGGTGTGGCACGGCAAAGCCGCGCGACCGATTTAATGGACCTAATGCTTACTAAAATAACACTAACCTACATGTATTAGTGTTTGAAATTATGTTTTGAAATTTAACGCAGTCGCACATTCCAAATATAGTATTTATTTTTTAGACTCCGCCCTATCAACCTTTTCCCGGCGTGAATTACATCACCTGACATGTAACATGTTATGTCAAAGGTCAATGCGTCGCTCTAGCTGTGTATATCTGTGTAGATCTACGCTCCAAAATGAGCATTGAACCGGAAGCCGACTTTGATCTCTTTGGCAAAAAAGTGGTGATTGAAATTTGAATAAAAGATACTGTTTAGAAAGGTTCATATATCTGCACCTATAAATGTAGTGTTTTGGACATTTTTTTTTAAGTAACCCTTGTGAGTAAGTGTTTTTTTTTTCTTCTCTTCTCATTATTTATATACATTTTTCAATTTGAATTTATATATTCGGATATTTACTTACTCGCTTTGTTTAGTAATTAGTTATATATTGCCCATTCTTTGTTAACATGTGTAGACATTGAAATTACAAAAGTGTATTTAAAGCGATGACCGATACTAATGTTGTTAGAACTTGTGGTCAAACCCTCTTACTTATTTTTTTAAAATCTTCAATGTTGTATCATCATTGCTTAGGCAATAATACATGTTTAAACTAAACTAAGCGGAAGGGTAGAGTTATTTTGTTATTTTGATTAATCAGAATCCTGGGAGTAAATGTTTGTTCTCTATGGTTGCTGTGTATTATTTTTGTCGATGTTCATGCGTTCACATCAAAAATCCCTGTAACACGTTACACATGCGTGGACTAAGACCACAATTTAAATTTACTATATGTTCTATATAAGCATATATACAAATGACAATTTCTGTAAGGGACATTGGCATCCAAACTACCCTCATTAGATAGATCTATTCAAGAGAAATAATTCTGTACATTTTAAATATGGAGTCACCCGACTACTTTTGACCTATTTAAGGCTAACTAACATGCGTATGAATTTAGTGCACCGGTCGGCCATTTCACGCCAATTTTCTCAAAAATTCCCCTCAGTAAATGCTAAACTATTAAGATTGTTGTGCAATAAGGCCTCCAAATTGGGCATTTTATGACTAGTTTAACTGTTCTATAGAATTCAATCCTTTATTGCATGTCTTTCAGTCAAAACTCACCTTAATTCAGCATTAAATAGGGTCACTTTTTTCTGTGTAGGCACATCCGGTAACCAAGGGCAGGTAATTTGTGGTCTTATCTATTTTGGTGAACACATAAAGCTCCGCTTCTCGGCACATCTTGACGCACATGCGCAGTGAAGGTGCTTGAAGCTGGTTTTAAATTGATCAGTTGATTTAGCGGAATAGTGTTAAATTTACAAGTTGATGCCGATTTAATGAATTAAATGGAGACAAAATTTTGAAAAAAATGAATGATTCATTGAACAAAATATAATTTCAAACACTAAGAGAGAATTTAACAGTTAAGAAGCCGTCACTCGCTACGCTCGTTCCGGCTTCTTAACTGCTAAATTCTCTCTTAATAAACACAACTATAACGAATACAGTCGTCTCCATCGTATGTACAAGCATTATTGAAATTTAACTCACGAGGCTACACGCGTCGACGAATCTATTGCATGGTAGCATTTACGGTTTTATTCCCGCGACTGTACACGAAATAAAAAAAAAGAATTTTGATATGCAGAATTAATAGGTTTTAAGTTTAATTGCTTATATTTGAAAACCTATAAAACTAGACCCAAATATGCTACAATGAATTGTAGGGATTGTCAGGACATTTAATTTTGGTATACTAAACTTGGAATCTCTCAGCCCCTCACCGCTGTGGGTTCGAATTCCGGTAGGGACTTCGGATTTTTCATGTGAGGAGCCTTCCAGCTGGCTTGCGGAGGTCGGTGGTTATATCCGCGTATCTCTGTGTACTCGGGGTCTTCCTCCACCTGTAATTAGCTGGACCTCTCTATATGATTGAAATACTACCACAGCGACAGTAAACCCAAATACAACAACAACAATTAAAATTGGTCAAGTTATAAGAAAACGATATCAAAATAAAGATTTATTTATTTTCGACATATGGCTTACCTCTCAAAGTTCATGCATGAGAAGTCCATACGAAAAAAAAAAAGGAAAGGTATAAAATATATATTATTTCTAACGGTATTAATCTTTACATTTCAAAATGTTGCAGAAAGTCCTATCATTCGTATCAACGAATGAAATCTAGTTATTATTGTTATTGTTATGTTTATTCTTATTATTATTCCTAACTTTCCAACCAAATCCAAGAGTTAAATTTCAATATGTTGCCAGTGTCTGAGCAACATGAAAATTAAATTGCCTTGACAAAAATGTTCACATTTTTAAATTCAAGCATTTTCAATTTTCAATGACGTCAAATGACGTCATTTTTGACGTCAGCTTTTAAAAGCTTATTCGCGCTCTAGAGCCTCAATTCTATCGGATAATCTTGATATTTTCACGGATGATGTAGTCATGATGTAGGTACACCTTGTCTATAAATTTTTTCAAATTCAAAAAATTTTTTAAGAATTTTTTGCAAAACCGAGTTTCGAATTTTGGGTCTTAAAATATCATTAATGTTACAAAGGCTACTGATGAGTTAGAAGCATGAAAATTGGACAGTTTATTGGCCCAGAGGTCTACTTTCTTTCTCTGAAATATTTTTATTAAGTCACGTGGTTATGACGCTTTAATGGACAAAATCCTATTTTTTTAAATATTTCTCTCGTCATTTAGAGTCAATTTTTTTTAAATAAAAATTGCAGCGATAAAAAGGTATCTTTTTATACATTCAATTATTTTTAATTTTAAAGGGTTTCAAATGACGTCATATTTGACGTCAACATCAAAAACGTGTTTGCGTTTTTGAGCCTTAAATTCTAGTCGATTATCTTGAAAATTTCCACGGAAGATGTTCGTTAGAATTTAAAATGTGCACCTTTGCATTCAAATTACAAATTCGAAAGATTAAGATTACATGGTAATACCGAGTTTCGAACTTTGGTATTAAAATTATTTAAATGTTACAAAGCCCCCTGATGCGTTAGAAACATGAAAATTAGACAGCATATCGGTATAGAGGTTAACATTCTATTTTCTAAATGATTTATCTTTTAAGTCAGTGGTTATGACGTTATTGAAAAAAACAAAAATATTTTTGTCACTTTGGCATCGTGAATTTTTAGTCAATCTTTATTAAATTTTCAGATTTGAAAGAGTTAAAATTGAAAGTGAAGATACTTAAAAAAATGTTCGTTTAGTCACGTGGTTATGACGTCATGCTACAAAAAAATCATATAAAATCGCCAATCGGATCAATGAATTTAAATTTTCAAATGTCGAAACTTATTGAAACCTGAAGAAAATGACAAATACATGTAAAAATCTCCCTATCAATTCTTTAGTTTTCTAAAGGTTTAACGGTTTCTTTTTCTAAATCTGTAAAAATAAGCAAATATATAAAGCAAATGATTTGTTGAAAGTTTAAAGGGACGTTTATAACGTTAATTACATAGAAATAAAAAAAAAAAATTTCAGGGATTTTGTTTACACCTCTGCATGCCTTTGTTACCATCTTTTTTTGCAAATGTAAAATTCAATCAATTTAAAGGTTGAAATTTAAGGATTTCAAGTAGTTTTTTTACAATTTCAATTATGTAGATCAAATTGCAATGAATATTTGTTAAATCATATGCTTACGAAGAAATAAATTCAAAAATAAAGAATAAAAAACAAACTTTAAAATCGATTGAATAGCGTAAGAAAAAAATCTTGTGGATAGTATTACCTTAAAATTTTCCTGTTTTTTTTTTTTTCTGCTTGATAGTAAATGGATGCGTCATCAAATAAAGATTCATATTTATGCTTTCTCAATATCAACTTAAGAAGATAAAAAAAGAAAAAAAAAAAAAAAAAAAAAAAAAAAAAGCTTATTTTTGAAATAAGTAAATATTTATGATAATGATGATTTAAGTATTAAATCTTACATTATTATGCATCATATTCAATTTCTTTGTATTAACTTATATATTAAATACCTTTAAAATAAGCAAACGGAAAGCCGATTCGTTTTTTTTATCTTAAATAAACGACTTTTAGTTTTATTAGGACTTTCTGCCTAAAGCAGAAAGTCCATTGGTTTGTACTGTTTAGGACTTTTGCCTAAAGCAAGAAAGTCTATTGGGTTTGTACTGTTTATTCTTCTTCTTATTATTAGGGCTTTCTGCCTCAAGCAGAAAGTCCCGTTGGTTTGTTATTTTTTTCTTATTAGAGCTTTCTGCCTCAAGCAGAAAGTCCTGTTGGGGTTTTTATGTTTTTCTTCTTCTTCTTATTATTATTATTCACATTTTTCTTTTTTTTGAGGTTCAAATTAAAACAGGTTACCGAAAAGTCGCAGCATGAAATTTTAACAGTATGACAGTGACTTTGGCGCTTTTGATGCAGCAATTTTTTTCTTCATGTGATGTCACGTGATGTCAGGGTTAAAAAAAGCTACCAAAGCTTGTTTGCGCTCTACAGCCGTCATTTATTTACCAATTGACTTGATTTTTTCACAGAATGTATGGATTGCAATGTAGTTGTGCATGATTATAACTTTTGCAACATTCAAAAAGACCAAGGATCTATGGCTGAACCAAGATTCGAACTTTGGACCTGAAAATGTATTTAAGTATTTTGAAGCTTTCAGATAAGCCAGAAACTTAAAATTTAGACAGAACTTGTGTCTTATCAATCCTTACAGCTCTAAAAAGACTGAGTCGTATCACGCAAAATGACGTCGTGACGCGTTAACAAACTTTTAATCCAAATGAAGGGTTTTTAAGCCCCACATGCCTTAACTTTTCACCGATTTGCATAAAATTTTCACTGGTATGCAACAAAGCATCTCATTTTCTTTTGTCACTTCCGTTTCCGGAAAATGTAAAGGTCAAGGTCAAATGTCAGTTATCGGTGGTTTTATTCGGCAAGGTTTATCTCGAAAACGGAAGAAAATTCTACCTGAACTCTGGTAAAATATGTAGTGATTTAAAAGGCCTTTCAAATGATATTTTAGTTTTTGAAGATCGGGGTTGAAAGGTTAATTTGGGGGAAAGGGAAAAGTGTATTTTAACGAAATTGAAAAGCTGTATTTCATGAACTTGAGTCAAAATTAGATTTTTTCAGATTAACACCTGTAAAGTGAAATGATGTTACTGCAAGGATTTTTTTTGGTCACGTGATTATGAGTCATGAAACTTAAGCAAGAATTTTAAAAAATTCATTAAAATGGGGAAGTAAAAGTATGAAGTTGAAATTTTGCAGAAAAAACCAACTTCGGTTGCAAAAAGTTCTAAAAATTTAAAGTGATTCCGTCAAAAAAATGGAAAATATATGTTTTTCGATAAGGGCTTGTATATAAAAATTAGCAATTTGAAGTAAGAAAAAGGGGTTATTGGGTTGATCCGGATTTACGCAAGAAGATCCCGTGTTAAAGGTGAATTGCGAGGTTTTTAAAGAAATGGGGTCTTTTAAGATGCAATGGTGTCCCCCCGGACCGTTTAGCTTTGGGCCTTTGTTTTCGGTTTTTCCCAAAACTTTTTTTTGGGGTTTTTCTGCCTAAGCAAAAACCCTTTGGGGGTTTGTATGTTTTTATTATTGGCTTTCTGTAGGAAAAAAACCTATTGTTTTATACTTTTTTTTTTTTATTAGTTTTCGCCACGGCAAAAGTCATATTGGTTTGATTTTTTTTTTTTTTTGGGCTTTCGCCTAGCAAAAACCCCTATTGGGTTTTTTTTTTGGGTTTTTCTCCCTTTGGGAGAAATCCTTTGGGGTTTTTTATTTTTTTTTTCTTATTCTTTTTTTCCTCTTGTTTTTGGTTTTAAATTTTGATGTGTTCCAATGGCCCAAACAATAAAATTTTATGGCATATATTTAAAAAACCAGAGTTTTTTAATGCAATGAATTTCATATTCTATAAAATTTAACGTCAGATTGACGAAGGTGAAAAAGTTGTACCCGGGTTACACCATTATCTTTGGGGGCCCTTTTCATAAAATTTACAAATGTGTTTAGGCTTTTTGTGCCTTTTGGTGCCTTTTTTTAAAATTTTCGAAATGGCTGGTTCTATGGGAATCCCAAAATTCAACATTGAGGGCAAATTTCAAATGGAAAAAACGCTTCAAATGACTAAAAAAGATTTTGGACGGGGAAAAAGTCTCAAGGGTTCTTTTCATTCCTGAAAGAATGTCTATGACGTCATATGGGGATGGGGGGAAAGGTAAAATTTTTAAAAAATTTTTTGTTTTAAAATTTTTTTAAATTTTTAAAGTTAGCACCTTGAAAATTTAAAAGCATGTTTCAGATAAAATGTTTGATTTCAATGTTTTTTTTTTTTCTAGAGTGCTTTGACGTCAAAATGACTCTCTAAAAAAGTTTTACCGGCCCCGCCTTTTTTCGGGGGCCCTTTCCTCAAATTTCCAAAGTGTTTTTAGCTCTATTGTCCTTTGGGGACCGGTTTTTCCAAAATTCGAAAAGGCAAAAGGTTTAGGCAATCCCAAGATTCGAACTAATGAACAAATTTCAAAGGGGTAAAAAATCATTCCGAAAGCTAGAAAGCTGATTTTGGAGGGAATTGTCTTTAGGTCTTTTTATATTCTGAAAAGATAACCCAAGAGTAAAAAAGCAAAAGCAATAAAACTTTTGATTAACCGGGATTTAACCCGAAAGGGTTTTTTTTTTCATGTTTGTTAAATTTTTGTCTAAAAAAGGGGAAAATATTAGTTTTCTTTGGCCCCTTCACTTTTGTTTCCGAAACCCCCCGGCAAGTCATATATAATTTGGGGTTTTTTTTCGCCTTAAAACCAAAAAAGGAAAAAAAAACTATTGACAATGTGTAAATTTGTATGTTAAAAGCCTTTCAGATGATATTTATACTCGAAAGCCCTTTTTTTTTTGATAAAATGATATGATATTTTTGTAGGCAATGTTTGGCCGTTTTTGAGCCCAAACTTAAAATTGGCCAAAAATTATTGAAATGCAAAAAAAAAAAATTTGGTATGTAGTTTGGGGTTTTTACTCCCAGCAAACTGCTAAGTGAGCTTTGTGACCCCCCCGTGGGGGCCGTCGTCGTGGTCTCCGTCGTCAACAATTGTTTTTAAAAAAGAATTCCCCCCGGGCGAATTTAATGAAATTGGCAAAATTTTTTCCTTGGGGGGTTTTTAAAAAAGTTTTTAAAAAAAAGTTGACCGAAGAACCGGTTGCCATGGCAAAAAAAAAAAATAATTTAAAAATTTTTAAAAACTCTCCTTCAAAATGGGCCATTTTAAAAATTGGACAAGTTCCTTGGGTCAAACCCCTCCCCCTTTTTAAAAAAATTCCGACCGTAAAAAAAAGGCCCCCCGGGGGGGGGCTTTTTGCCTTTATTTAAAAAAACCTTTAAACAACCTCTCCCCTAAACCCGGGGCAGAATTTATTAAACTTTGGGGGGATCCTTGGGGGCAACCCTTCAAAAATTTTCAAAATAACTTGATCAATTAGAACTGGGTTACCAGGCAACAAAAAAAAAAAAATAAAATTTTAAAAACATCTCTTCAAAACTAGGCCCAAAATTTTAAATAAATTGGACAATTTTCGGGTAAAACCCCCCAAAGTTGAAAATTTTTCGACGGTAAAAAACATGGCCGCCAGGGGGGCTTTTTCCTTATATTAATGAGAAATTTAAACAACATCCCTCAAAAAACCCAGGAAAAATTTGATTAAATTGGCAATGTTTTGGGTAACCCCTTTAAAATTGCTAAAATAAACTTGATCCCTGTAGAACCGGGGTTTCCATGGCAACAAAAAAAAAAAAATATAAAACTTTAAAAACATCTTCTTCAAAACTAGGCCCCGTTTTAAAAAAAATTTTGGACAATTTTCCATGGGTCAATTCTCCAAGTTGCAAAAAAATTTGCGACCCGAAAAAAACTGGGCCCGGGGCGGGGCTTATTTGCCTTATTGTATATTGGAAAATTTAATTAACTTTTCCTCAAAAAACAAGACGAATTTGATTAAAATTTAGCGGGAATGATTTGGGTCAACCCTTTTTCAAAAATTTCCTAAAATAAATTGACCCTAAAACGTGGTTGCCAGCAACAAAAAAACAAAATGAAAACTTTAAAAATCATCTTCTTCAAAATAGGCCCCGTTTTTAAAAAAAATTGGGGACAGTTTTTTCCTTGGGTAAACCCTATTTTTCGGTGAGCGATTTGGGCCCCTCTGGGCCTCTTTTTTATTACCCGGAGGTTTAAAAGCTTTTTTACTCAAAGTATTAGAATTTCCAAACAAAAAAGCGTTGAAATGAAAATTTTTTCGAATTTTTTTACCGTAATTTTTGAAATTAAACAAAGCAAAGGGGAAGTTACATCAAAATTAAGAATTTAAAAGTAGAATTTCAGCGATTGCCGGGTTGAAAAAGTTTTAAGGCCAAATTTTAAAAACCCTTTTAAAAATAGGCCCAAATTTTTAAGCAATGAATGTGGGAATTTTAAGACAATTATTTTGTACTTGGGTTTTTTAAAATTGTTAAAGTAAAAGGGAAAGTTACATCAAAAATACAATAAAAACCAAGGAAATTTTTTGAAAAATATCCTATTTTCCTTTCACTTAAATTTGCAAATTTTTGGGGGAAAATTGAAAACTCAGCTATGTATTAGTTCAAAATTTTGAAAAAAAAAAAAATTTTTTTTTTAATATTGATATTACTAGCAAAAAAAGGTCCCCTTTGGGGGGCCGGTGGTTAGAGCGCCCGCCTGGGGGGGGGGTTCGTGGGTTCGACCCCGACCACGAATACCAAAAAGTTGTAAAAAAGGGTTGTTAACCCCCTTGCTTGGGCTAAATTAAATATTTGTGGAGGTTTTTTTCGGTTCAGGTGATGTATGGGGGTGGTAACCCCACATGTCTAGGGCGTAACTGCATTTGGGGCCCCCCTATACCCGCATAATGACATTGTCTCCAAAGAAATTTAAAATGTCGGAGGGACGTTAAACCCCCAAAAACAAGCAAAAAATTAAAATGTTGTATTGATTTAATGTTGTGTCAAATCTTTTTTTACGTTTTTTATAATATCAGTTGCAGCATTTTGAACCCCTAATCCTTTGGTTTTTCCAGTCAGTTGACCGTTTTGAAATTTGCAATTTTTCCCACTTATTGGTCATCAATCCAAATTTAGATAAATGAAATTTTTTAAAAAAAAGTTAAATACACTGAATTTAATTGCCACTGAATACCTGGGCGTAAAAGTGTAGACTTTGAAACAAAAAAATAAACAGTCATCCTTCAAACGCTGCAAGTAAATTTTCCTTAGTAAAGGGGGCCCAAAGGATAACTTTTTTTAAGGGTTTCCCCTATTTTATCTGTCAGGAACCCCAAAATTTTAAAAATTCCTGGTCATTTAATTTTTAAAGTTTTAATTTTTCGAGACTTTTTACTTAATTTTGATTTAATGTTAAATTTACGGCGGAATCGCATGTATTATTTCAAATTAGCTCCCTCTATTTACGGTTACATATAGGAGTGTTTCTAAAAATGATCCCACCCTGAGGTGTGCCCCGGCGCATTTGACGTCTTTTTTAAACATTTTAAAGTTCTTTTAAAAATCAGTTTTTAGATAAACATTTACATAAGAATGAGGGTTTTTGGGAAAAATTTTTGCCAAAAGGGGGAACCAAAGAAAAAAAAGAGCTAAATTAAATACTAACATCAATACATTTATTAGGTTTAACGTCCCACCCACAAATTTTTTAATCTTTGGAGCAATGTCACTTTAGACAAAATGTTTTTTTGTCAACTCCCCCAATCCGTCGTAACAGGGGGTTGGGGGTGGGAAACCCACCCTTTTCACTTTTTCCGGACCCCGGGGCCATCGCCGGGAAAAATACCCTTTTTAAAGCTGAGCCCCAAAACCAAAAGGGGTTATACCATACCAAATTTTCAAATTTTGGGAAAAAACAAAAATTTTTAAAAAATTTATAAATTTTTTTAAAAAAAATTTTAGATAAAGTATTAACTCGTTTCTTTTGGGGTTTTCCGGGGGACCTGGCCTTGATATTTCCCGCTGAAACGTTTTTTAAAAAGATTTTTAAAATAAAAAATTTGTTCTTCCCAAAAATGTAAAACATTTTATATTTTTTAGTCTTAAAAAATTAAAAAACAAGATAAAAATTTTTAAAAAAAAAAAAGCCATCTCATTTTAATTTAAAAAGAAAAAAAATACCCCGGGGAAAAAAAAGCGCGTGCACGGGGGGAAAATACTTTAACAACACGCGACGAAAAAATTTTTAAAGGCGCCAATTCCAATATAGCACATAACCGTAAAAAGGGCGGGGCAAACTCAATTAGTCGTTTTAAATTTAAAAGTATGGTTTTGATTTTTAGTAAGAAATTTAAAAATAATGGGTTTCTGGCGCGGAAAAAGCCGCTCAAACCGTTTTTTAAAGATTTTTAAGCTTACTAAAAAACCTAACCTACTTAGTTTTTGAAATTAGTTTAAAATTTAAAGCAGTCGCACCCCCAAAATTTAAAAAATTGTTTTTTTTGGCTCCGCCCTTTTCAAAATGTTCCCCCAGAATTACATCCATGACTTAAATTTTTTGTAAAAGGGGCAATGCGTCGCCTATGGTAAAACGTTAATCTACGCCCCCAAATGAGCATTAAACCCGGGGAAGGGCCCCAAACTTCGATCTCTTGGGGAAAAAAAAAAAAAGGGGTTTAAATTAAAAAAAAGATCTGTTTAAAAAATTTCCCATTTTTCTGCACCTATATATGTTGTTTTTTAACATTATTATTTTTTTTTTAATAACCCTTTTTTTTTTGTTTTTTTTTTTCTTCTTTTCCCTCTTTTTTTATAACTTTTTTTAATTTGAATTTTTTAACAAATTTTAACTTTTGCTTTTTTTAGTAATTAGTTATAATTCCCCCTTTTTTGTTAATTTTGTAACATTAAATTACACAAGTTTTTTAAAAGCGAAGACCGATACAAATTTTTTTTTAAAAAAATTTTTGGCCGCCCCCTTACTTTTTTTTTAAAAAAACTTCAATGTTGTATATCTTTAGGTAAATCATTTTTAAAAAAAAAAAAACAAAGGGTAGAGTTTTTTTTTTTTTTTTGGGGAAAAAACAAAGCTGGGAGAAAAATTTTTTTGTTCTTATGGTTGCTGTTTTTTTTTTTTTTCCCGATGTTCAAGCTTCACATCAAAACCCCTGTAACACTTTTAAAATGGGTGATATGGCCCAAAAAAACCAAAATTTTAAAATTTTTCAAAAATAAATTTTATAAATATATAAAAAAATTTTCCCTTGAAAGGGGGAAAATTGGGGAATCCAAAATTACCCTCATTGATAGATCTATTCAAAAAAATAATTTTGTACTTTTTAAAAAGGGGGGCCCCCCACTTTTTGCCCCAATTTAAAAACTAAATAACAGTTAGAATTTATCCCCGGGGCAAACCTTTTCCCAAAACCAAATTTTTTCAAAAACTTTTTAAAATTGTTGTGCAAAAAAACCCCCAAAATTTTTGGGGTTTTTTATAAAATTTTTTAAATTGTTCTACGAATTAATCCTTTTGGCATGCTTTCTAAAAAAACCCCCTTGATTCAGTTTTTAAATTTGGGGGACTTTTTTCTGTGTAGCCCACCGGGGTACGGGGGAAACCAAGGCGGAAATTTGGGGGGGTTTTTGTCCAAATTGGAAAAACATAAAGCCCGCTCTCCCCCAATTCGACCACACCACATAAGGTGCTGAACGGTTTTTTAAAAATTTTATCCGATTAAGGGAATGTTTTTTTTGACAATTATGCCGTTAAAAAAATTTAAAATTTTGAACAAAAAAAAAAAAAAAGGAATTTTTTTATTGATAAAATTAATTTCAAAACCCAAAGAAAATTTTAAAACATTTAAAGGGAACCCCGCCACTCGCTAGCTGTTCTGGTTTTTTTTAAAATTTTAAAAATTTTCCTTTTTATAAACCAACATAACTACTACAGTCGCTCCCCGTATGTACAAGCATTATTAAAAATTGACGGTTTTTTTTCCCCGCGGTGCACGAAAAAAAAAAAAAAAAAAAATTTTTATATGAAAATTTTAAAGCTTAAGTTTAATTGCTTTATTTTAAAAAACCGATAAAACAAACCCCAAAAAAAATTTTCCTACCCCCACCGCTGGGGTTTTAACCCCTGGGGGATTTTCGGTTTTTTATGCGGAAGGCTTGCGGTAGGTTTGGGTTCTATCCGGCTACTCTGTGTACCGGGGGGCTTCCCCCCCCTTTAAAATTTGCTACTCTTAAGAATTTTAAAAATATCCCCAAGCGGGTTAACCCCCCCAAAAAAACAATAAAAACAACTAAATTTTGGGGGAAATTTAAGAAACGAAAATTTTTAAAAAAAATTTAAAATTTTTTTTTTACATTTTTTTCTTTTTACATTGGTTTACTTTACAAAGGGTTTTATACTAGAAGTACATACAAAGAAAAAAGAGTAAAAGGTAGGGGAAAAAAAATATATAATTTTTTTTAAGGTATAATCTTTTTTTTTTTCAAAATGTTTCAAAAAAGTCCATCATTCGTTAACCAATGAAAAATAGTGTTTTTTATTTTTATTTTTTTTTTTTTTCAAAGAGTGTTAATTTTTAAAAAAGTTGCAAAGGTCCCCCGGGGCCGAAATTTTTAAAGGGATTAAAATTTTTTCAAGAAATTTTGATTTTTTCATTTTTATATGCCCATCGCAATACGTCATCCCCAATTTGTGACAAAAAAATTTTTACGCGGGGGAAAAGCCATTTTTTATGGACGGATTTTTATGAAAATTTTTTTAGGATGTGCACATTTTTTCTATTGTGCATCCTTTTATTTTTTTTCCCCAAATATCGAAAAGACCGGGGTTTCCCTGCGGCAAATCTGAAATTCAAACCCAAAAAACAAAAAAATTTTATTTTAGCATAAAACCCCTTCTTTTTAAGCTAGAAACAAAAATTTTGGGGGCAACTTTTGTACCGACATCTTCTTAGATGCCTTGACGACGGACTCATTGACGTCAATGACGTTTTAAATTTAAAAAAGCATTTTTTTTTATTTAAAATTTTAAAAGGGTTTTTTTCCCCCCCTGTCGCCCTGAATTTTTTTTTTGTTTTTTAAAAAATTTTAAATAAAAGGGTGCAGTTTTTTGGGTCCTATTAAAAAGTCATTTTTTTCCTTTTCCCCCGGAAACTTTCAAAGGGGGTTTAAGGGGGCCTTTTTCAGAATGGGGTTTTTTTCCTGGGCCTTAAACTCAAAAAGATAAATTTTCATCGAGTTTTTATGGGTGTAAAAAATAGTGCCAAAAGCCCAATTCAGAAAATTTTATTTTTGCGATCGGGTTTTAAAAAGGGGGCTGTTTAATGGCGGAAAAAAAAAACCCGGTATCCCCCCCTACTGCATAATGTCCCCATATTAATAAATCGTTTTTGTAAATAATGTATAATAAAATTTTATAGCTGAATAATTGACGTTTGCAAAGATATTTATTTTTTTAAAAATTTTGGTTTTGATGCAATACAAATTAAAAAAAAAAACAAATGAAATGAAAAAAATTTTTTTGCTGATAATACCCTTTTTTCTTGAGGTTTAAAAAATCAATATCTCAAAAACCCCACTAAAGATTTTTTTAAAAAATTATCTAAAAATGTACATTTTTTTTAAGAGCTTTCAAAAGGGACCAAGTTTATTAAAATTTTAAGAAATTTTTCCCATAAAGAAATTTTAAAAAGGAAAAAAGATATTTATAAAAAGCATAAAATGGGCAGTACCTTTAATATATATAGCACAAAAAAAATATTCAATATTTCTTCTGCGGGGGTAAAATTAAAAAAGGGGACAATTGAGCTATGTTGAAAAAGTTAAACTTACCATTGAACCCCCTTTTCCCCTTTTTTTTTTATGTCTAGACATAGTAAAACACATGTGCAAGATATGGGCGGTTTTTTCTTTTTAAATTTTTTACAATGTGTTCAAATTTTTGCAAATTTTTATTTCTTTTTTTCTTCCAAACTGAGCGAAAATTTTTGGGCGGGGTTTAAAATTTTTCCCCCGGGCCAAAAATTTTAATGGCATATACTTGAAAACAATGAAAAAATAATTTTTATCATTTTTTATGCTATGACGTCAACTCGAATTGTAAAAAAAATTTTTTTGAAATCTCACAAAAATTTTGGGGGGTTTTTCATAAAATTTCACGAATGTGTAATTAAGATTTAGTTGCCCCCTTTGGTCTGAAATTTTCCCAAAAATTTAAAAGCCCAAAAGGGTCTATGGGGAATTAAAAATTCAAACCCCAAGGGGCGTAAATATTAAAATTTTATAAAAGGGTCCAAATTTTTAGTTTAGAAGATAAATTTTTGGGTCAGATATAGGCTTTGGGTCTAAAACATTTTGTAAAAATAAATGCATAGTTTTCACGTGACGTATTATATGAAAATGAATTTCAATTCAAAAGTTTTTTCTAAAAATTTTTAAATGTTAAAAAGGGAAAAAAAAAATTTTTAAGCGCATGTTTTCAATCGGGGGAAAAAAAATTTCGTTTTCAAATTTTATAAAAGCCCTAGACGTCTATTCGTCACTTTTTTAAAATTGAAACAAATTTGTCACGATCCAGACCATTATTAAGGGGGCCGATTTTCATCAAGTTTTCCCCAAATGTGTTTTTTACGTACTTATTGTGTATCCGGGGCCGTTTTTTCAAAATTTTTTTAAAAAAACAAAAAACTATGGGGGCCCCAAATTTTTAAACCCTGACGCAATTTTAAATGCTTTTAAAAAAAGTCCTTTTAATAGAAAAAAAAAATTTTGTCGTTGTAAACCCGGGTGCTTAACAATTTTTTAAAAATAAAACGGTTTTTATGACGTCACGGACGTCATTTTTTTTTTTTATTATTATTATTTTTCTTCCTACTAAACCCTTTTTTAATATGTTTGCAATAGTCCAAAAGGGCAATGAAAATTTTATGGGTTTTTAGGCCCCCGAGGAAATTTGATTTCAATGACATTCCCCCCCAGACGTCAAAGACGTCACACTAAAAAAGTGAAAAAGGGGGTTCGCGCTCTACACCCCCCCCTTTAGGGGGGGGTTTTTTTAATTTTCACAAGGGGATATCAAAACTAATTGTGCATGCCCCCGCAGCAACCGAAATTCAAAAAAACCCCAAAACTGTGTCTAAAAAAAGTTCGAACATAGGCCGAAAAATTTTTTTTTGGATTAAAGAGCTTCAGGATGAAAATAGAAAGTTAAAAATTACCATTTGCATTTTTCAAAATTTTTTTTAATTTTTTTGAGTCCGGGGGACGTCAAATGTCCCCTCATAAGCATACTTTTTTAAATTTTCCCTTTTTGGGGGAAAGAAAATTTTAAATGATCCCCCCTTGGGTTTGAATAACAAAAAATTTAGAGTTTGAAAGTAAAATACGTTTTTTTTTCCAAAAACTCTTTAGCAAATAAAGACGTCAAAAGCTAAAAAAAATGAAAAATTGGGTTTTTTCTCTACAGCCCCCCTTTTTGGGGGGGGGGTTTTTTCCAAATTTTTACAGATGGGACAATTTTTTTAAATAAGGGGGTTAAACCCGTCAGTAACCGAAAACCCCCCAAAACCGAAGTTCTTGGTTAAAATAAGTTCGAAATAGGGCCGAAAATTTCATTTTAGGATTAAAGGCTTTTTGGGTAATAGAAAGTTGAAATTTCAAAAGTTTGCAGTTCGCAGAATTTTTTTTAAAATTTTTGAGTCTGACTCCAAAAGTCGTAAATTTTACGTCATACTCATACTATTTAATTTTTTTAATTTTTGGGGGGGGGATTTCGACTGATGCCAGTTTTTTAGAATAATAAAAATTTTGAAATGCGTAACGATGCACTTTTTGGAAACAACAGCATTTTTTTCACCCCCTTTTTGTCACGTGACGTCAGACTAAAAAAAGTGAAAAAAAGGTGTTTTTTGCTCTACACCCCATTTTGATCAATTTCTTCAAATTTTAAGGTGGACTCTTGAAACAAGGTGTGAAATTTTGTCACTAAACCCTTAAAATTTTTAAAAAAACCCAAATTTTTTTGGGGGAATAAGATTCGACCATAGGACCAAAAAATTTTATTTTTAGGGGGTTTAAAAAAATTTGGGTGAGATTTGAAAGTTAAAACTTAAACGTTTTCAGTTTAAATTTCTTAATACTTTTTTTTCGTGAGTCATATGACTAAAAGCATACACTACTATGCTACTTTTTTTTTTTTCGTGACTAAAACGTTCATTTTTTCCCGGGTAAATGTCCCCCAAATTTTTTACATGAAAAAGAAAAAAATACCAAAAGTGATCCCTTTCATGAAAAAACTAATTTTGCTTTTTTCATTAAAGAGCTTTCAGAAAGTCCTATCATTTGTTTTTAAAGAAAGACATCCATAAATTTTTTTTCTTATTTTTTTTCTTTTTTCTTCCCCTTTTTTTTGTGTTTTAATTTTTTGGGGGCCCTTTTATCAGAACAAAAAAATTAAAAAGGCATATATTTTTTAAACCCCCCATCTTTCGGATGCAATCATTTTAATTCTACACGTCATATAACTCCCGATTTGAAAGTCGGTGAAAAGGGGTTTTCCGGTCACACCAAATTT
>CM037790.1:52199726-52249726 GCA_021229015.1 Solen grandis
TCTTTGATCTGTCTGGGTCTGCTCTATTTAGACAACTCCTAAATCTGTCTGGGTCTGTCTTTTAGACAACTCTATCTGTCTGGGTCTGTTCTGTTTAGACAACTCTTTGATCTTGGTATGCTCTGTTTAGACAACTCCTAAATCTGTCTGGGTCTGCTCTGTTTGCCAGTGCGTCAAAATAAGTCCATATGTGGTAAAGAGCTAAGATATTATTATTGAATGTGCGTGTGGGATGTGGAAGGTTTGTGTCTGCTCGACAGGTGACGATCATTTGATGGGAAAGTACCTGTTATGGCGTGTCATATGGGGACCCTCTGAGTGCCAGGCTCGTTGTCCCGTCGCCCTGGCAACGGATCGCCCGCGTGCGGAATCCAGATGCGGTACTGAATCTAGTCTTTACACTTGTGCAAATATCAGCGAATTACTTTTCTATTCTCAACTATTCCTTTCATGTTTTATGATCAAGTGCAAGGTAAGGCAAGTATTCTGTAAACTAAATTAGTGTAAACCTTATCTCTTTGAATTATTTTCAAATTTATGAGGATTTTAATTTTGCTTTTCACGAGTTTCTTTATGCAGTTTCCGTATATTCTCATATGTTGACAATGAAGTTCCTGTGTAGAAAAAATATACAGAGAGAGAAAGAGAGAGAAAGAGAAAGGTAGAGAGAGAGATAATAAGAATTTTGTAATAAGATATTTCTAAACAGTGTCACTTTTCATTTAAACCAAGGTTTTAAACAGAATTGCCATCGTTGATAGAATAAATTTTAGAGTAGAATAAAAAGCAACCTATTCAAAGTATCAGGTGACCAAATGACGGTGTCTATGATTGAAATAACCTCCGCGTTCTCGCAGGTGTTTCCGGTTCACGTATAATCAGGTAAGAGAACATTAAACACATTATTTAGACGTAAGACCACATGGAATTGTTACATGTAGACGTTACACATAGAATATCAAACATAAATTAATGGGGATGGCTCGGCTTAAAATGAATAAATATCATTATCACCTCACGAAGGTGTAATTTTGCGAAATATTCACGTTCTGTGCAATTCTTTGTTTATTTCATATATTTCACTTCAACTGACAATTATCCTCTCTCTCTCTCGTTCTCTCTCTCTCTCTCTCTCTCTCTCTCTCTCTCTCTCTCTTGGTAACCCTACCTACAGGACACGAAAATACAGAATATATATCTAATACATGTATATATATTTCTGTATAGACTAGGAGAAAGACCAAATTTATGGTTGTAAAAAACTTGTGATATTACCCTATATCAACATCATAATTATATAAAATCAAGCACGTTAAAAAATGACCTTTTTAGTGAGTATTTTTTATCCCAGTTCGAATTCCACTTAACGTTACTATACTTAACCCTTTCCCTCATAGAGGACACCATGAAAAGACCTATGCGAACAGCATAAAACCAGATCAGCCTGCGAGTAACTCGCAGGCTGATCAGGTTTTATGCTGTTCGCTGCTCCTCAGTGGTCTGGAAATGAGGATTTTGTAATTAAATTTGGTAAGGTTTAACTGGGGTTTTCTGCAGATCAGGCTTTATGTGGTACCTACTGAGTGAGTCAAAATGAGTCTACAGTCAACATTGTACATGCGACCACCTGTATTAAACGACTTTTTCATTAAACGACCGTTATAAATCTCGCCCGAACGTTTTTACTATACCAATTTATCCTATTAAGCGACTTTTTTATTATGCGACCAGCGACCACATAAACCAAGTCCCAGCACGTAAGATCATGCACAAAGTCAACTTTATTGAGCGACCGTGTTTGATTCCGTTGCTAATTATCGTGTACGCTGGAGCATGTGTATATTCATCTTTAACACATCCGAACAAACAAACAATTATCCCGATCATAAGTGCTCACCTGAAACCAATTTGTTTTGACCACGCATGACTACACACACCATGTGCAACTAAATTCTAAATATAGTTCCTGGTTCCCGTTTCAAAAGTTACTATGCATAACATAGGTGAAACCATCCCTCCAAATGCCGAATGCTTCGGATTTTGGTAAAAGAATATTTGGGAATAAGGTAAATTAATGCTTCCGGATGCAATGCGTACCATTAATAATTCGTACCTATAAGTATATACTTTGCGTTTTATGATACTCGACGAGGGCGAACGGTTGAAATAAATTTATCGGGGGTTTCTGGATTTATGATAGACAGAGACATAAAGAAAGCTCATTGCTAAATAATATTTTTTCTTGAAATTGTCCGAATCAATCCATGAATTCGATGTCAAATGTTGTGTTTTTCCACCGAATAACAAATGCAAACCTCAGCCAATGATCCAAGGTATTATTCCAACATAACAGCTAACAAATCGTAAGATATGACAAAAAATAAACATGATGTTGTTTATTGGTATAAAATAACAAAACATTGTGTAGTTTACGTCGTATTCATGTTGTAATAGAATCTAACGTTAAGATACAATTTAGCTTACAGTTTGTATATAAATGACTTGTTTGCCTGGATTTCCAAACAAAATCTATTAAGAGACCATTTCATTAAGCGACCACTTTTTGGCAGTCCCTTGAGCGGTCTCTTAATACAATGTCGACTGTATATGAGGGAAAGGGTTAAAGCCTAGTAATGCGTAAACCCTAAATTGGTTAGAAACATGCTCCACTATTCCTTTTTAACGAACTGTTCAAATACATGACTAAGTTGACATCAATTATTACATTAATAACAAACTATATTTGTACTTTCTTTCTTTTATTGTAATTTCTGATTATTGTGGCCATATTTTAAGATCAAGGATTTCCCACGTGTGGGTTGGGTTTTTTTTTTTTTTTTTTTTTTTTTTTTTTTTTTTTTTTTTTCTCTGAAGAGACAGCATCGGAAGAGACAGTAGTTGGATACAAAAGATAAAATAATTAAGGTACTATTGTTTGAGAAACAAGAATGATTAAATTCGACCCTGATTATTCAAGTGTTTCAAACCTGCTGATGATGCACGGCAGTTCTCTATTTATCTCGAGAACACAACTAAGTTCCATTTTACACTCTTTATCCTTGGTAATACCTTACAACTTGAATCCTTACATTAGTTGATGATACCATAATACTATTGAGGTCGTAGGTTTGATCCCTGGACGCTACATATCAAAGTCGTAAAAAAAATGGTCCTTGCTTGACGCTCAGCACATAAGGGTAGTTCCAGGACTGGTTGGCCAGGTGTCAGGATAATGTGACTGGGTGTGGTATCATGCCACATGTCTACGGCATGATATACTGCAGTGTGGCAGCACTATTTCTGTCTCAAGTAGACCAAATGTCGGTGGGAAGTTAAACCCAATAAACAAATAGTTCTACATGTACTCTCACATATTACACGCAGATAGAATAAACAGAACATAAAGTTAATATACGTCACACTTTTGTTTATGTTGTTATAAGTTCACATTATTTAAAGTATGATAAAAGTTATAAAAACATGCACAAAACACTTAATATGTTTTATGAGAGACTATTTAAAATGTCAACATTATCAACAGTATTACAGAAAGTTTATTAAGTTAGCTGAAAATGTGTGTAGTTTAAATAAGCCAAATATGCATGAGACATATGTGTCGTCAATTTTATTTATTTATTTATTTATTTATTTAGTAATATTGCACTTCCATCTACCAGCCTTATTCTCAGTAAAGGCGTGAAAAATAATATAAATATGATTTATGTACTAAAACTTTGAAATATAAGTCAGACCGATCGTCTAGTTTGATATTTATTAGTACAGAATGTTTCTTGTATCTGACTTATGTATGTACAATATCTCGATGTGTTGATAATTTAGCATCGTAAAATGTCCACGGGTTCTATCTAAAATGAAAATGGCCCTCGTAATTAAAACTGGTCAAACTACAATAGATTTATTTGTGCCCCGTACAAGTGTTACAATTGTGGAAAGCAGTCATATTTCATGTGCCTAGTTTAGTCGTTAATATACAAACTAGCCTGAAGTGTTTTTAATCACTCGGGTCGCACTCGAAGTACTGCTTGGACAGGTGCGCTCGAAGGAGGCGAGAGGTTTACGGCATTCGGACCACTTGAAAATGATTTAGACTGATTTATGGTAATTGTATCCGCGAAGACAGGTCCCGTGTCCAGCCAGTCTGGGGTTGTAGTATTTTATATGTGGCCTCTTTGCTATTGCCCTTAACAAAAGCAGCAGCACCAGCAAACACCATTTGAATTTGTTCATCAAATCATGGCATACTTCTTCAGAAAGATACACGGGAAATCTCTCTCTCTCTCTCTCTCTCTCTCTCTCTCTCTCTACCGTTAAGTCATAACCCCTAAAGGGGATGTAGACATGATTGCACGTCAACAATCGCCAGAAATGTTGAACATGTTAAAAGTTGTTAAACAGAAAGTAAAGTTAAGAGAAAATTAATTTGTTTAAAATAGTTAAAAACAGAAAGTTGATCAGCAAGGGTGAGGCGTGTCCAAGGCTAAATATCGCTGCGTTGAACTGTTCTCGGGTAGGGAGAGGGCAACATTTAAAGTTAGCTGGTTCCAGCGGTATACAGTCCTAGGAAAGAAAGAGAATTTATATTAGTCAGACGTTGCCGTTCATAACATGTAGCTCAAGGAATGACATAGGCCACGGTGACGTGACGTCTAGTTTAGTACCAGTTTTCAAAGACATTTTCAACAGAGATAGGAAACTCCTGTAAAATTGTTTAGGATAAATTTTAAAAAAAGGAAATGTAACATATTATATAATAATAATAATTATTTTCTTCGGCAAGGAAGTATTTTTAGTTTGATCTTTTTTTAATTATTTAAATTCAACCAGTGCAGCAGTAAAATAACATCATGTAGGTACTTACATAAAACATTTATTTCTTGACTTATTTTAATACATAAGGTATCATTTAGATGGTATTGCGACATTCTCTTGTAGGATACAATTTACTTTCACACATTTTCTGTATAAAAGGAGATATTTGAAAACGTGAATTAGCGATATAGAATAAATGCAGTGATGCGAATTTAACCCCTTCCCTCATATAGACTCACTTTGACGCCCTCAATAGGTATCACATAAAGCCTGTTCTGCAGAAAACCACAGTTAAACCTTACCAAATTCAATTACAAAATACTCATTTCTAGACCACTGAGGAGCAGCGAACAGCATAAAACCTGATCAGCCTGCGAGTTACTCGCAGGCTGATCTGGATTTATGCTGTTCGCATAGGTCTTTTCATGGTGTCCTCTATGAGGGAAAGGGTTAAACTAAGCACTCACCAACTAGATACTTAGAAATGTCCATAGTTCATTAGTCTATACAATGCTTAATATTAGCTAAGACCTTAACAATTTGTAATAACATCACTAAATTATACGCCATAACCTGTGAAATAAAACTTCTTTCAAGGGAACATTCGGAAGAAATTATTTAGAATGCAAATATAATTCCGTGCAAAATATTTATCTCGCATAAAAATAATTCTTTAAAACTAGTTTAAACGAGGTAGTGAAAACTTCCAAAGTAAGTAAGTAAGTAAGTAAGTAAGTAAATGTTTTATTAAAGTGACATGTGTTATACAATATACATATTGATGAAAAAAGCAATTCAAACACCCGGTCCCATGGGCCTATAAGTCACTGTTGGGACATACAAACATAATATATTCAACAGAAAATATCACATATAAATATGAAAGATAAGATAGACGCTGATTTTTGAAATGAATTGATACATACATAGAAATATTTCAAAATTTCGGTTTATGCATAAAGTAGCTTACGTCTTAAGTCAAATGCACACACAAGAAACTTGGCAGTTTTTCTTGTATGTTCGTCTAAATGGAAGGCTATCTTCTCAGCAACAGATTTCAGAATAAATGAAAACATATAAAATCTTTGAAAATATAATCTCTTATATGTTTAAATCTATCACATTCAGGTATAAAATGAGTCTCTGTTTCAATATCACCATTTATACAAAATAAACACATTGTATTTCTTGTATGAATCACAGTAAAATATTAATACTTTTAAATATATCTGGTAAACGGGAATCACAATTTATGCTTATCTCCCTCGACGGTTCATGGATTGGACCAGTACTAGGTGCCCGGGAAGGCCTTTAAAACTTCATTCGATTGCGTTTGCGAATGGTCAGAGAAAATATCTTCAAGATGTATTACGAAGATGCATTTTCGATCTTTTTTTTTGTGTGTGTGTGTGATTATTTTGCATATTCATTTATCCACATTCGAATATCTGAATAATATATATATATATGCAAACATACTTTGATAAAGCATACAGCAGTGTATTATTTAAATAACGATTCAACTGGATTCATGCAAAGATGGACGGGCCAGCTATAATTTTATTACAGCCACTCAATTAACTAACAACACTCTTCGAGATTTATGAAACATCGGTTAACACTTTACAGTGATAAAAGTGTTGTTGCGGGGACCGTATGCTTGATAAAACTGGCCACTCGTACTTTTGAATAGTGTTAATAGGATTTGAAATGAGTTTCAAGAAAGGTGGTCCGGTGTTTTCGTGGGAAAGACAAATGGACAACCAAGTATGTGAAAAATTGTCCAGTTGAGAAAGGACATTTATTACCGCGTGTAAATAAATGGACTAACCTGAAGTTCGGTGCGAGTTGCTCTTGCTTTCGGACAAATCAACATTCTGTTTATTTTCGATGCGTTCATACTGAGCGGATAATTGGAGAACAACATAAAAGAAAACAATAACTATGTTGATAAACACAACAGTTCCGGGATAGACTAAGAATGTATATTCCAATATGACAACTTTATTATATTTTTTTTCTATATGAGTATGCAAAAAAAAAATGAAAAAAAAATCGCAGTTCACCTTCAGTTGAAAAAAAAAGTTAGCGTAACCATCATCGTACTGTTGATACTACTCCTACTTCTACAACTACTATTTGATAAATGAATGTATAAACAGATAAAATAGTTTCATCATGCCTGACACCTTTCACTGCATGTACTATAAAAAGGAGGGTCTCCGTGGTCGAGTGGTTCGAGTCATTTTTTCAACATCACCTAGACTCTCGCCACTCTGGGCTCGAACCCCTGCAGGGCCACTCGGAGTATTTATGCGAGGTAGCCTCCCCGCCCCTCCACACACACACACACACACACACCAGCAAGTTTAAGCTAGGCGTCACTAAATGACTGAAATATATTTCGTAGCTGAGGAAAACTTCTTTTCATTCTACGAGTATAACTATTACTTTTTTATTTTATCTTTTATCATCATATTTTAAGAACACACCTACATTCTTTTTCTTCTACTACTACTACTAATACAAGTGCCTCCACTACCACCACTAATTTTTTAATACTGCTGCTGTTGCTGCTGTTATTATTACATCTACTGCTTCCTCTTCTTTTCCTTAATTTTCATCTACAAGAAACAGTTCAAGACGTGAATACAGATTATTCAAACTAACCTGACAGCTTGGCCTAGAGCTAGTGGACAACGAACGGATACCTGTTCACACACCTGCACGGGGACACAAGTGGCCGAAAGGACACAGTCCTGTCACCTTGGTCATATCTGGATATTTTCATACAGAGATAAATGGACAAATCTCTCCTCATTACCAGAACAAGAGTTTACGAGACTCTGTGTGATGGAGTGTTTGCGGTTATCGCGTATTCACGCTCGAATGGCTCGTGCAATTTGTCATCGTGCGCACAAAATGGCCGATGTACTGATAGCACCAAGCGATGTAATCCACGCAAAATAAGGCTGGGATATGAAATTAACTTTTCGATTGATGTATTTCACACCCAGTTAAACAAAAATACAATTAAGCGTGCATTTTTCTTGTATTTATATGTAGACATAAGCCTCAATTTTCCTGGCAAAGTCATTTGGTATTATGTGAATTAACATTAGACGTTATTTTGGGTGACCGTTAGAGGGTTTATGATCTGAACAGGGCCACATGTCATACAGACATAATCTGTTCTTATTTTTTGTTGTCTAGTTGATTACACCTTTCAAGTAAACCAAGAGGTGAACTTTGAGCAAAGATATATATATCTTTATTTATATGTGTGTGTGTGTAGGTGGGTGGGAGGGGGCACATGTCAAACAAAGCCCCCCCCCCCCTCCCCACCGACCCTCTCTCTCTCTACTCGAACGTGCCTGTCTTTACATGGTGTAATTTTCTAAAGGGGGAAATACAAACTGTATTCAGATATATATCTCGTCTTTTCTTGAAATTGCTTTTGATAAAAATAAATGATAATGAAAAATGTCATTATGTTTTCTAATATCTAAAATTAAGTTTAACGTTTTAGGTTTTATCTGCGGGGTGTTTTATTGTACTTACTGTACTTGCCGTTTTCGTTTAACTTTTCCTGCTAACAATAATAACAACATTTCAGTATAAGAATACAGGTTGTAAAACAGATTAATTAAACTTTTTGTATTACCAGTTACCTTCTAGAAATGTAACAGTAGATCGATTTAGCCCTGTTGTAATTATGCTGAAATCACTTTCACCAACCAGCACGAAAACCATTAGGGGCGAACGTCAGCTTGTGTAGTTTGGAGTCGGGACTTTAGAGTTTGGAGTTGGGCTTAAAACAAAGTGTTTCTGATTTAGCAACTCCCTATAGGAGACATAATGATATACCTAAGAATGAAAGAAAGTGCCTTTTATGTAATTTAAATGATTTAGAGGATGAATACCATTTAATTATTATCTGTCCTATATACGACGATATTCGTAGAAATTATATACCCAGATATTATACGAGAAACCCCAGTATGGCTAAGTTTATATCGCTATTAAAAACCAATAATAAATCTATCATGGTTAAATTAGCAATTTATTGTAGTAAAGCATTCAAACTTCGAGACAGCATAGTTTAAGAGTTAAAATATTTTGATATATTAAGGCATCTTACCCTGAACATTCTGTAATAGATATTCCTAAGAGATATTAAATTTTGACAAAATTAGCATTTACAACATAATTTTCCTTTTTTCTGTTGTTATTGTTTTATACATATATGTATGGACATTCTCACATATGTTGTATATTTTTATTTATGTATATGCACATGCGTACATGTTTGCAAATTGTATGTGATGCGGTGATGAGCTGTATATGCTCAAACCGATGTATATAAATAAAGTTTCTGTTCTGTTCCTATCCTTGCAAACTATCCCCCCACCCCCCCCCCCCCAAAAAAAAAAAAAAGTTCTCATCCATATATTTTTTTTTTTTTTGCAATTGCTAAAAGTTTGTACCCCCTAGTAAAATGACTTGTTTTTACAAGAATACAGACGAGAAGCATTGTTTACAGAAAATGGCAAGTGATTCTTGACCCTGTTTTCGAATTTGCCAAAGTTCATTTTAGAAGTTCAAAGAATAAATTTGATGCTAAAATTGCATTTTAAAGACAAACAGTCATTTAAATCCAGAATATTTGCCCTATCCAAGAAATCCTCCGAAGCTGTGGCTACATTAAGTGTGGTGTGCTACCTAAGTGGAAGAAGCAAGTACCAGTATAGCAGCGAAACGGATGTTATATCATTTACCCGCAATGACTTTGTTTCTTGATGTTAATATTTTGGTTTCTGCTCTGAGATTTGAAATCTTTTCAATATGTAAACCAGACAAATTACCCTCGATCGACATTTTACACCATTCTCATCATACGTTCATCATCTGCACTTATAGCAAAGTGATTAAGATTTAAGATGTGTTTTTTAATCCCCATTGAATAAAACATTGATATTTTATTTCGGAAAGCCTCGTGTAAAGAAGTTTTACTTACAATGTAAATACAGATTTTATTATTTTTGTTATTACATTATACTTGTACATGTGTATTAATCTGGCAATAAAACATATTTAAACTTAACTTGCTATCTGGGGATAGTGTCTTTGATCAAATACACAACTGCACATCTACTCATTTAAATAATTCAACCAGTTTGGAACACTTTTACGTAATGGAAATCCTCGTTCAATCTCGAAGAGAACCAATATCTTGATAAAATCTATCAACTGCAGCTGTAAAACATACATCACGTGGTTAGTCTGTACTTGGCCAAAAAGATGTTGTTCTTAACGGGTTTCGAACTCGGCATACCGAGGAAACAACCGGCACGCCTCCCTGGAAGGAACGAACCAATCAAATGACTCTTCTGTTTTTAGTCTGCATTCCCGTAAAGCATAGCTAACGAGTAAAATAAAGCATCT
Source organism: Solen grandis (assembly GCA_021229015.1). Lineage (NCBI taxonomy): Eukaryota > Metazoa > Mollusca > Bivalvia > Adapedonta > Solenidae > Solen > Solen grandis. Next base: position 52,210,002 of record CM037790.1, read on the forward strand.
AACGATCAACTTGTATTATAAACAAGCGTCCTGTGATCAGGTCGCGCCACCTGTCGTCTGGATTATACGAGAGCAGAGGGAACAAGTTCTATTGTAATCGAATAAAAAGGAAATAGAATCAAGTAGCTCGCATGCCTGCCACCATGAGCTTTTGTGACCCGTGTAACATGTGGATGCCAACAAAGCAAAAAGGGCTAAACTGGGCAATAACGCCAGAGGTTTTTATCCTCCCCATACAGTTCGCTTGATCAGCAGGCTGGCAATAAATTGTCCATTGATTTCTTTCCTTACCAGAACGTGCGCGTTGATTTTCCAAGTCCTTACACAGATGAATAAATAAATGTCTTCACGAAAACTTTTTTTAAATTTAAGGCAACTGTGTGTTTGCGTTGTGTTTCGTATATAACTATTCGTCTTGTTATACAACGAGTCTGGTATAAGCTTAATTTATTACGATTATTTGATAAAATATGACATTTTTTGATATACCTTTTCATCAGAATAAGCCTGTTAAATTCCTTATTTTCTCACAATTGGATTCAGCGCATTAGAATATGAAATGATATTGCGCGCAATTTCGATATGATCTAGTAAGAATAATAATCAAATAAAAATATTTAGATACATAAGTAATTCGATAGAAATGTTTCTTCGCATGAAACACCTTGGTCCTTACTGATCTAAGGATTGCTTCACTATCATGCACCCACCGATCCGGTGGCCCCGGGAGCGGTAGGTCGTGGGTTCGATCCCCGGCTGCGATATACGAAAGTCGTGGTACTGATAAAACTCCCTTGCTTGGCGCTCTGCATATAAGGGTAGTTCCAGGACTGGTTGGCCGGTGTCAGGATAATTTGACTGGGTGTGGGATTATGCCACATGTCTACGGCGTAATACTGCAATGTGGTAGCATTATATCTGTCTCAAGTACACATTGTCCCCAAATGACTGAAAAACTGTCGGTGGGACGTTAAACCCAACAGCAAACAAACAAACCATTATGCACCCAATATGAAAATAAATTCTGAACAATATTAATGTATGCTTATATGGAAAAATGCATGTTACATTGTCTTCAAAAGACACTGTAACTTCCAAATGTTACATTGTATTGTACAGACTCCAATTACTGCGAAAAGTGTCTCTCCCTGATAAAAATTAATATTTTTTAGGCATTTATGATGTTTCATAAACGAGCATTACTTTCAAAAAAATATATCACAGATGACACCTCTACATTTCTCCCGCTATTTAGCCCCTACAAAAAAAATAAAGGAGTAAAAATTATAGTCAAACTAACGTCTTGACCCCAGTAACGTGTCATGCAGCAAAACTGACAAAGGGCGTCCATGTGTCTCCATGGAGATACCTGGGTGTGTTTGTAAGAGCAGAACTGGAATTAATAGCATCTCAGGAAGTTTTAATATTTACTATTGAAACCGCAGGGCAAGTTGCCGCAACACCTGAGGGCAGAAAATCAATGTGATATCAAAAGAAGCTTATTCCAACTAAAATGAACCGATTGCAAACATGTTCAATCTCCAGCAGTAGATCGGGTCAAAAATGTCGTAAAACGAGACGCTTTTTGGTAGGAGATACGTCGCAAATGGACGCAGGATATCGGCTGCTGGTACGATGCTTCTAAGACATAAAAATCTGACGCTGCGGGCAAACAGGCGCTGGTAACAGGTGGGTGGGCGACACATGTAGGGAGGGGGAAGTTGACAGGAACCGATAGCTATTGCACTTGGAAAGAAAACAAATCCGATTTGGTTTTGTGACTTGTGACGGTGATAGTAATGCATATCGACAGATATAGTATACGGTAATTTGATGGGTGTGTTTTGATTAAGCGTTATGATGTGGGAGAAATGCTTGTCCTTTGAAGAACACACGCTTTTTTCTTTTTTGCTTGTTCGTTTTTCTGGATTAAAGTCCCACCGACAGCATTTCAGTCATTTGAAGACTATGTCTACTTAAGACAATTATAGTGTTGCTGCACTGCAGTATCACGCCGTAAACTTGTCGCATGATACCACCCCCAGTCACATTATCCTGACACCGGGCCAACCAGTCCTGGAAGTACCCTTATATGCTAAGCTTCAAGCAAGGGAGCTATACCAGTGCCATCTTTTATGACTTATGTATGTCGCCGCCAAGGATAGAACCCATGGCTGGCGTTCTATCCAGTCGGCCACCGGGAACGGTGACGGTGAAGCGCGGATACGATATAATCATCGCCATCATCATCTTCTGTAATGTCGATAATTTCTTACCGTCCGTTATATTTTCTATGGCCAGTCAATATGAATGTATATTACACTGGAATCAAGTAAATAGATACGAGTTATATCATGTCCCAGTGCCAAAACACAGGATAGGGACCATGGGCTTCATATAAATAAACCGGCCTTGGTGGCGCATGACTGTGAAGACGAGGGTTGACGGTTTGATCCCCACTGGATTCGGACAGTGCCTCCGTGATGAATGACGTACAATTCCTTTCTGATAAAAATCTTAACGAAAAATGCACATGTTAAACTTGGGCCGAAGAAATCCGTTGCCAGTTGTTGGTGTTGCAATATAAACATTGAATCAGGTACGAATGACGTTAAGAGTCCCCATTATTACTGCACACAGCTATGAACTTGTCTAAGCATTATACTGTGGGCGCACGCCAGAATACAGTGTCTTTCTACCGACCGTTTGTATAAACGCAACACAACATAATCTTGAAAAATATTTTTGATTAACTCTCAAATAATAGGAGACTTGAGGTTGAAATTGGGACACAATACCAATTTCGTTGCTTTGTAACACTCATGTAACGTGGCTGCGAGGCTAGTCGAGGAAGACGTATTTTCCCACAATACGGTGATTGGAATCAGTCGAAGATAATACTCGTCGATTAATCAGAGGCATAAATCACTGATTAATTGATTAATCATGATTAAATACACAATATACCATTTTGGAGCAAATGCCTATTAAAACCTGATTTTTTTTTATTGTACAACATGAAAACAAAGAACTCTGTACTATAAAGATTATATAAATATAGATAAAGTTTAGATTTTAATTTCTCAAATATTCAAATATATGTATTTTGAACGGAAATAAAGTATAAGAGGTGACAATCAGAGGCCAAAGACGTGCAAAGTGCAACTTTAAAAGTGTTCAAACTAACGATTTAATTTATGGAATTACCCAGTCAGATGCGCGTTGAAATATCGACACCCCTCCCCACCCCCTTTTTTTTACGTCAATAATTCGTCAACGAATTATCTTCGTCGTCATCCGTCGCGTCAACCAGTAGCTTGTCACTGATTTGTTGACTTTTTGATTAATCAGTCCACACTACTTGTTTATTTCAAACACGAACACAACTACTGAATGGTTACTGAATAATAGTGAAATATTCTATGTACATAGTGTTGTTCCGAAACGGCGCCACGGCGCCAAATGTGACACACACACACACTCGTTCTTTTGGCAATATAGACTTTCTCAACCTACTTATCAGTCTCATCCAGCAGTATCTAAGCCTGTAGTTTTGGCCATAATGTTTTTTGTTTTTTTTTTGTTTTTTTTTTTGTTATAACAAAAACATTCACCGCGCTTCATCATAGATACTATCAATATAGCTAAACATTCACATAATTACATTCAAAACTTAAGACACCTGCTACCGAGGCTGTTCAATACATCCTTTCATTTATGGTATCAATGCCTGATGTTATCAGGTCTGGGAATAAAAGCCTTAGGACTGACGTAAGTGCGGCATATTGCTAGGTCGTCGCGTAAAAATAGAAATATCGCCACTAAGAAAACAGGCTCGAATTCCACCAACAGTACTTAGCGCAAAGAAATACGCAAATTCCCGAATAAGGTAGAAACGCATTCTTTTTTAATGGCATTTTAAAGTGCATTGCTAAGTTGGTATAAATGATTACCGTCAAACCTGTCTTAAGCGGACAGTCAATGGGACAAGAAAAAGTGACGGTTTAACAGAGGTGACTGCTAAATGAAGCCTATACACACAGGCCTAACTAAATGCTAGTTTGATATTAAAATTGACCGGTAAATGCAGGTTGACCGCTTTACACTTGTGACTGCTAATACAGGTTCAACTGTACTTGAAAACAAACAACATTTGTTAAGAAATGATTCATTTAGGTATCTTATTAGAGAAAAAAGAATTTTGAAATTTGAGCCGAAGTATTTGATGCAAAATCATAAATTTTCATTGACATTAATTTTCATTGATTATTTTGAGGAATTTCGTGGGTACTTTTATTCATGGATTCATGTTGTTGACAATATGAAGTCTATATTTAATGGTGATTTAAGTGGGGATTAATATTCACGGATAAAACCCTCCACGAAATAAACGAAAATTAGTGTCCCACGAAAAATTATGATTTTTCAGAAAGTATTTTTTGGGCTAAATTCAAGGCAGATCTTCAGAAAAAACTTCGGCAATCCAAGATTAGACTACAGAGTGGTGGTGCGGGGCAATGCTTGAACGAGAGAGCTAAGATGGCTCCTGAGAAACCTTGCCTTCATTGCTTACAAAAGTTACTATAATATAGCATAGTTTTACTGAATACATAATCCAAGCAAGATTATTTCAGTTCCATATACTAAAAGTGAAATCTGGCATTTTTCGTATCTGAAATGCCGTAATGAAGATTCTAGAGAACAAACTATTGTGGACGACACTCATTCATCTATCATAATAGCTCACTCTTGAGCACATGTTCCCAGGTGAGTAATGAGCACATGTTCCCAGGTGAGTAAATAATCGCTTGGTTCGGGACCCATTACTTCATATAGACTCTTTTCGATGCATTCGGAAACAACACAGACCCAAAATCAGACAGCTATGGTGGCATATTTCTGCCAGCCACTTATCCACTTAGCTATGTCGAAACTTTTCTGAAAAATTGTCAAATATTCAGTTAGAAACTTTCGTGTTATCCTCTTATGTATCTTAACAAGACAAAACTGCCTGTTAGTGCCCACTACTGCCAGCCATATATTCACTTAAGATAACTGGGTATCTCGACTTTTTTCAAGTTAGTCAGTAAAATTATGTGGATAACAAGCATTTTTTCACATAATTATCTGGAAAAAAGCTTGATATCCAGTTAACCTAAGTGAATATGTGAGTGGCAGCAGTGGGCACTAACAGACAGTTTAGTCCTGTTAAGATACCTAAGTTGATAACTTGAAAATTTTCTACTTGCCAGATAATAACTGAATATGTGACAATTTTTCAGAAAAGTTTCAACATAGCTAAGTGGATAAGTGGTTGGCAGAAATATGCCGCCATAGACAGCTAAAGGTCTCCTCTGTTTGATCCTATTAAAATGTGACCCAGGCTTTATACAGGCTGCTGCATGACAAAGAAAAAATCATTTCAAGTTCAGTCAATTGATATTCACGATATATTTTATACTATGATGCGAACTCCATTTCTCGCAAGAGTAATGCAAAATGTAAAAAATAACATCACATGTATATAATAAATGAAATTTAATATTCAAACTCTACAGAATTAAAAAAATTCAATACAAACAGAAGCAGAGAAGATGTACATTTTATATTGATCTTTAATGCGAATTTAACAAATATTTAACTTTTCGCAAGAGTTATGCAAATACAAATGTAATAAAAAATAAAATCACATGTACATGTATATGATAAAAAAAAAACGAATACTCAACTATACAGAATAATAATAAAAAGCCATAAATCAAAGCAGAAGCAAAATGCTCGTTAGACTTTGTAGCATATAGATGTATACTATAAGGCTTTACATAACACGTACCCATAAACAGTTAGATATGCATATCATTATCAAGGAATTACGTAATTCTTCCTTTTTGACATGCGTATACAACCGGTAAATCAATATGATTTCTTTCTTAAAAAAATAGACTAGCTTTGGTTATTATATATACTTCCGTAATCTGTTTCTAATAACTAGAAGACATTTTCTCAAAAAGACTGTTGTTGAGACATTAAACCCAACAAATAATCAAACATACATGTATATACATGTGGAAAAATCATGAAATTTGTTACCACGTAAATAGTGGCATCTTCTATAGAGCATAATCGGTTGGAGTATTAACTGTGACATCTGCAGAACTAAATCGAGTGATGTGAAATAAACTGACATCTACAGAACTAAATCGGTTAAAGAGAAATAAACTGTGGCATCTACAGAGCTTAATCGGTTAAAGAAAAAATAAACTGTGACATCAACAGAGCTTAATCGGTTTAAGTGAAATAAACTGTGACATCTAGAGAGCTTAATCGGTTAAAGAAAAAATAAACTGTGACATCTACAGAACTTAATCGGTTAAAGAGAAATAAACTGTGACATCTACAGAGCTTAATCGGTTAAAGAAAAAATTAACTATGACATCTAGAGAGCTTAATCTGTTAAAGTGAAATTAACTGTGACATCTAGATAGCTTAATCGGTTAAAGTGAAATAAACTGTGACATCTACAGAAATTAATAGGTTAAAGTGAAATAAACTGTGACATCAACAGAAATTAATCGGTTAAAGTGAAATAAACTGTGACATCAACAGAAATTAATCGGTTAAAGTGAAATAAACTGTGATATTAAAAGAAAATAATCGGTTAAAGAGAAATAAACTGTGACATCTACAGAAATTAATAGGTTAAAGTGAAATTAACTGTGACATCTACAGAGCTTAATCGGTTAAAGTGAAATTAACTGTGACATCTACAGAACTTAATCGGTTAAAGTGAATTAAACTGTGACATCTAGAGAACTTAATCGGGCAAAGTGAAATAAACTGTGACATCAACAGAAATTAATCTGTTAAAGTGAAATTAACAGTGACATCTACAGAGCTTAATCGGTTTTAATGTATGGAATTATATTTTGACCAATGAGATTGCAGTATTTTTCAAATTTTTCCATCGGTTTAACTTGTTAAACTGTTAGGTTTAATGGATAACTTAGTATACTCGCTGAATTAACTGCACCTGTGGAAAACCTTTCTGCGCATGTGTGAAGAGGCGGGATAAGAGGCGTGGCCTATATTGGCAATGTTCCAACTATGAAGAAATGCAATGAGAACAGCGTAGAAGTTCTACTTTTTTTATTTTGAATGAACTGTTTATAAACAATGAGAACTGAATGTCAAATAACATTTACATAGTAATCATAATATCATATCCAATATGATAAAGTCGTAAAAAAAGAAAAAAAGAAAAAAAGCAAATACAAGTGACTAGTGTCAAGTATTCCCCAACACACTAAAGCTTATATGTCATTAATGTATTGACCGGTGGGATTGCAGTATTTTTCAAAATTTTCGTTCGGTTTAACTTCTTAAACCGCTAGGTATAATGGATAACCTAGCATACGTTTTGAATTAACTGCACATGTGATCAACCTTTGTGCGCATGCGTTTAAAGGTGGGATTAGTGACGTGGCTATAAAATCAATATTCCGACTTTGAATAATGAAGTAAAATGAAGCAACGAGAACTGATACGAATATAGAAAAGAATATTTATTGGGAATAGTATTTCAGTCATTCGGAGAAAACGTGTACTTGAGACAGATATAGTACTGCCACACTGCAGTATCACACCGTAGACATGTGGCATGATACAACACCCTGTCACATTATCCTGACACCGGACCAACTAGTCATACCAGTACCATTATTACGACCTTTTACAGAAATCATAGTAGTGACATCTTGTGACTCGTAAAACATCATCAACAACAAATCGCAAACATAAGTGAATAGGATGAAGTATTCACTAGCTCAATCAGTGCTTATTTTTCCCGCCCGATCTGACTATCACAGTGCCAGGGTGCCAGAATAGCGTAGTGGTTACGCACTTCGCTTCTCACCAATGCGTCCCGGGTTCGATTCCTGGTCACGCACGTGAGGAGGTACAGTGGTTGCCCGTCCAGGCACGAGGGTTTTGTCCGAGTTCTTCGGTTTCCTCCCACAATAATCGAGAATGATTAATATAAATTGTAGAACTTGTTCGTAATCGATGTGAAAGATGAAGTTTAGATTTATGACTATCACAAATTTTTTAGTTTGGAACTTTAGCATCTTGCATTTTCGTCACTTGTGGTTGGTGTCTTTATCTCGGTAGACGTCATTGTAGCAGGCGCTACTTCAGTTTTAGGTTTTTAACATAATTCAATATCCTTCTAAGAGATCAATACTTGCGTTAACATATAACAATTGTCGCTTCCATGTCGTTATGAGCCTGCATCATGTCTATTTTTAGACACGAGCCACATTTGAAATTAAATTTGCATGAGCAATCTACAAGCATATTTGATTGGTTGGTTCGTCAAAGGCGGGAATTGATGGGCGGGGACTAGGACAGTATCGTCAAAACATAATTCCATACATTAAGTAGGTTAATGTTTTTTTATCGAGGGTTTAACAAGTTAAACCGCTCGCTCGGCTGCGCCGAGCTTGAGCGGTTTAATTTGTTAAACCCTCGCTAACAAACATTAACCTATACAAAGTGAAATTAACTGTGACATCTACAGAACTTAATCGGTTAAAGTGAAATAAACTGTGACATCAACAGAAATTAATCGGTTAAAGTGAAATTAACTGTGACATCAACGAGTGCAGAATTTAATCAGTTAAAGTGAAATAACTGTGACATCTACAGAACTTAATCGGTTAAAGTGAAATTAACTGTGACATCTATAGAACTTAATCGGTTAAAGCGAATTAAACTGTGACATCTACAGAACTTAATCGGTTAAAGTGAATTAAACTATGACATCTACAGAACTTAATCGGTTAAAGTGAAATTAACTGTGACATCTAGAGAGCTTAATCGGTTAAAGTGAAATAAACTATGACATCTACAGAGCTGAATCGGTTAAAGTGAAATTAACTGTGACATCTACAGAACTTAATCGGTTAAAGTGAAATTAACTGTGACATCTACAGAACTTAATCGGTTAAAGCATTAACTGTGACATCTGTAGAACTAAATCGAGTAAAGTGAAATAAACTGTGACATCTGCGGAACTAAATCGAGTAAAGTAAAATAAAATATGACATCTACAGAACTAAACTGAATAAATTGAAGTAAACTGTGACATTTTCAGAACCTAATCCAATAAAGTAAAATAAAGTTAAAGTGAAATTAACTGTGACATCTAGAGAGCTTAATCGGTTAAAGTGAAATAAACTATGACATCTACAGAGCTGAATCGGTTAAAGTAAAATAAACTATGACATCTACAGAACTTAATCGGTAAGTGAAGTAAACTGTGACATCTACAGAACTAAATCGGATAAAGTATTATCTGTGACATTAGAACCCAATCGGATAAAGTATAAACTGTGACATCTGTAGAAACCAATCTGATAAAGTATTAACTGTGACATTTAGAACAGTCTCTTCCACTCTCCTTTTGAATGCCAAACATGGTCACGTGACCCTCCTTACCACAAAAGCAAAGACCAGCGACATCAGCAAAGTTAATATATCCGTCAAAACGTTTGGACTTGCTCCTGAAATGTAACGTTCAAGTTTTTATTTGATACACGTATGAAACATTTTTTATCGAACATGTTTCGAACACAATTTGTTCTCTATTTTTATCTTTTCTTTATTATTACAATTAAAAAGGTTTAGTTTCCTTAAAGTTTCAGTATCTCATTAATGCTTCAGATGAATCCGAATGAACTTCTACAATAAAAGCCTCTATGTGAATTTCAATCTCATTAAAATCAGCTCTTCGCCTTAGCTCCGATACTCTACGCTACGACGATTTGACTACATCCCGTTGAAGGTTGTCTCAAGTGGACCTTTACGTCATTAATATCACCGAGAAACTGATATCAAATCAAAATGCGCGTTTCATAACAATTTAAATTTGAATAATCTGGTGATATACGCAAAATTAACATTTAAGTTCGCTGCCGTTAACTTGCGAATATTTACGAAGTTATACCTAAGCATTTTGAAGCCGGCGATTTGATTGGCTAATTAAAGGTCAATTTGAGACGACCTTAAATGCGATGTCATCAGATCCTACATAGCGAGCGTTAGTTAGGATATGGTTTTAATGAGATTGTGTGAATTTCATCCCCGAAAATCCTATTTTCGAAATGCCTATTTGCGCGACTGATACTGTAAGAAAAATCGTAAGCGGAAGCTTTCTTATTCTATATTTAGCTCACAATGTCAACAACATAAAATTAACATACGAGGGGTATATAAGAAATAAATGAACTGCCTTTATACATCTTCTAGTTCAATATATATCAAAATTCGAAAGTCCACTGACTTTTGAAACACCCCTTGTATTCTGAAACATCTGTGTTTCAGAACTACTTTTGGTCACCTCATTAGCATATAGTGCCCTGTCTGAACAACTAAGGATTCCAGTGTGTGGGTGGAGGTCCCGTATTCTTTCATATGATTTGTGTGTGTGTGTGTGTGTGTGTGTGTGTGTGTGTGTGTGTGCTTCGGATGTTAATTAAACTTAATTTGAGGCTATACGAAAATATGTTTTTCTCTTGAAAAAATTAGTACGTTTTAGTACTAGGATTTAAGGTCATCTAGAGAGTGGGCATACCATATTGTGTAATGGAAATGGAATTCAATAACCATACTTCTTACTTTTTTCTAGTACAACGTACAATGGAAAATCATGAGCTGTCTCTATATTGAGATCATTAACTTACTTGTTCATTGGTATAACCTGCTTATATAGACTCAAATGACGGAAATTCTGTCGTGGGACGATAATGCAATGAATATGATTTACCTGTCAATTTTAGTTAGCCAGCTGAAAGAAAAACAATAAATACACTTTACCTGAGCAAGAATCTGTTCCATTTATTGCAAGGTATCCAAATGCGCATGCGCACTGTAGACCTGTACAAACGGTGTTTGTTCCAAGACATTCTTTATTGCTGTTCATACATGGCTCCCCGAGACCTTTCTCTGCAAAAAACGCTTAACTCATTAATTAGTTTAAACTTATTTAATTTACGTCGATTGGGAAACAGGTTTTTACTTCTTCTACCAATCCCTCTCGACGATTCCTGGGTTGGACCAGTACTTTGCGCCTGGGATAATCATGAACAATCTTTGCTTAAACGGGGTTCAAACCAACAACTTTCAGATCCACAATCGGGCATGTTATCATTGATAAATGACGATCTTGGCAAAGCATATCAGGAAAATTAAGCTTTGTGAAAACTTAATGTTTATAACAACACTTATATCTTAATATTATATAGTATCAATGATTAAAAAGATGAGTGTTTTTAACCGTTTACCTCATTTCGACGATTTGGCAAACAGAGACAACCTAGATCGACAGCTCCAGGAAGGCGTGAGCTGTCTAATCAGAGTTTATTTTGTTTGCGTAAACACTACTGTAGCTCTTACTTTATATAGACTGCATAGCAAAGAAAACTACAATTTAAATTTCCATTGAATTTATATACATTAGTTTTAGTACATCAACAACAACAATAGTTGCACCTTGCCTTTCTGATTTATTTTCAATATACAAAGGAGACAATATGGCAAAGAGAAAGAAATTTCAAACTTATATAGAAATTTATGGTAATTAAACACTTTTTGGGGGCTTTAAATAAAAGCACAACTACTCAGAAAAATAGCTCAAGTCTCAACCTTAGTGTGTGTACTTTTTGAAAAAGAATGGTTTCATAAATCTCTCTATCAGCTGTTAAAAAACAGAAATGAGCACTTATAAAGTCCACATGTACTAATTATTTGAAAGTCTAAAGGAAATGCAGATTTCCATGAAATGCAACATATGCATGCATGTACGAAACTTGGTACACAACAGAGAGTACAATAAGTGCAACCAATTTATATTCACATTTAACTATCCATTTATTAATTGTTCCTATACAATGTTCAAAACATCAAAGTAAAATTTCCTATAATTATATATTATTAAACACCAAATCAATAATACTATCAAATCTACTGATGAATGACGTTGGTACATTTTTGCCAATGCATTATGTTGTTATTATATTACACCCAAGCTGTTGTATCATACATTATGAAATGGAGAAATGGAAAAAGAAAGAAAAATATGTCGGGCCTGTTTCTATGTCATATTTACAAACCTTAATAACTATTTTATCCTTAATACATAAGAAAATTAAGACCTGAACAAAATCTACAGGTCTTTATGCGCAGTTGAACCCAGACATGTGCACCACGTGCAAAGGCAAGAGAATTCATGAACATGTGCCATATAGTTATGTAACTGAATGGAGGGATGAACTAATCCAATTAACACACCTTAATTAACCAGTAAAAGTTTATATAAATCAAATTGGCTTTCTCTAATTTGCACGTGGACAGCACGCGGTGAAACATGCAGCATATCTGCAACACATGGGATGTTACTGTGGCGTGAACAGAACAGATATTGAGACTTGTACATAGTACATCGCAAAATTGACATAAATAGACTCTCATCAAGTGGTCCAATACGTAACTGAAAAATAAATGCAATAATAAGAGAGAGAGAGAGAGAGAGAGATGAGCGATACGATTCATGGATAGGCACTAAAGCGCATGATCTTTGCTATAATGAAAGAGTCATATACTAATGTAAGTAATTAGATATGAAATGAGAATGGATAGACATGGAATAAGTGCTTAGTTCTTGCATTTTTCTTCCTAACTGTTTATATGTGGTACTCTAGGGAATATAATATAGATATATTATTCAAACATTTCTTTTTACGTTGATTGAGGTAAAAGAAGAACTTACAAGGTCTTTTTTTTTCTTTTTTTTTTTTTATCATGGGCTGGAAGAGTTATGGAAAACGATTTCCCCAACGGGCTTCATACCCACAAGCAACAAAAATGTACGCTACCACAAATATATACACAACACTGGCAACATAGAAATATGATAAATTGCTTTGAGACTGTAACAGGTATGGAAAGACATATTTTTTGTTTAAAGCAATAAAAAAACTGAAAAATTAATGAATAAAATCAAGTATACCGGTACACACACATAGTCACAATTCTTATAATTGTATTGGTTTGTAAACTCTTGTAAGTTTAATAGACATAATTGTATCATGTACTAAGAAGAACAGACTAATTTATTTTGATTAAATGGTTCCGTCATGATGTTGCATTTTACATAAATATATGATACAATGCAAATACACGCAAAAACCTTTACTACTTTCTTAGTTGAACGGACTCCCTAGTCATATACTCCCTCCAAAACTTCATTTTGAAAACTATATGATCATTAATTTTCGTGGGAACTCTTTTTTGTCCGTTTCATGGATGGCTTTATCCTCGAATATTAATCCGCATGAAAACTATTCATTAAGTTAGTCTCACGTTTTCATGAATATATATACCCATGGAATGACATTATTTATAGAACCCACAAAGTTCAAAGTCAACAAAAATAATGACTCTACAGTATGATAGTGCAAAGACAGTACGTACGGTATTCACAATACGTGTCGTTTGCAAACATTCCCGAATCACACCGGCATCTTCCTCGGACACAGGTGGTGTTGACGTCATAACACTGTGACGTCATGGAACAAGTTTCGTCAGGGTATCTCTCTTAAAGAATAACAAAACAGTTTCTGCTCAACCTGCTCAATGATGTACTTAAAACTAAACCAGAAACGGTGCATAATGGTGGGCTCGTTTGAATTCTGAAATTAAAGAACAGACTACGCGTGTTCCATTCGCTAGTGAAAACGAGCCTGTTCTAATTCGGAATTACCCAGTGTTTTTGGGCGGTCTAGTAATGGTGTACATTGGGTTGTAGAATCGGACCCCGAAGAGGAAAAAAATACAGTGTTAGTAAGCAATTTTTGAAACGCCACTTTTTGAAACGCATTTCGAACGTGCACACAGAAAAAAACAAACAAAAAAACCTACAGTTTTTTTCGTTTTAAAATGATTACCACGTTCTTAACTTTTAAACTTAGCCTACCAAAGGTACCGGTTAATAAGATTTGTTTTCGTTTTCATGTGTGCATGTTCACATGACGTTTCAAAAATCACGTTTCAAAAACTGCTTACCTACACTGAAAGAACTTCTCGATATTGATACGGAACTTTCAATATTGATGGATACGATGGACGACAGGTCACGTGGTCCCAAGATTAATTTCAAATTCAAAATCCAGAGTTTACAATATATGGGCTGTTAATGATCGGTCTGAATAAGAATTAAAAAAGATATTTTGCCATATGTTAGCGGAGCTTTACTGCAGCATTTATGCATTGATCTGGGGTGCGTTGCTCAGGGAAAAAATCAGTAATGAGATATAGTTTTCCATTGATTTCTATGCAACCGGATGTTGCAAAAAGAAAAAGAAGATACCCCTCAGAGCTGCCTTGTACAATAAGATGGTAAACAATGGCCGACAAAGTATTTTATTTGATATTTTTTGATTGCTCATGAAATGGAGAAAAAACACACTTTGTCATTTCTGTGTGGAGGTAGCAAAATAAGTGTCCATGTGAATGATAAATACATGGATCACCTGCTAAATCTTGAAGGATAATATTAGTTTTTTTGAAATATAGATGTCGTCTACCTTAGACACCATCTTGAAAACGGTCACTAAAATCGTTAAATTGACTATGAAGAAAGTGTAAACAAATAACATTGCAATATTTGGTCTGAGCAACGCACCACTGTTTTTCTTATTTTTTAAATATAGTTTTATAGAGACTGTCTGTTGTACAATATTACAAACTACAAACTGACTATGAACGCAGATTGCGCCCCTTTCATAGCTGTCGTCTGTGCAAAGACATGTTGTCGTCTGGTCACTAGACTGACGTCTCTCACATCGCATGACTTCTGGCCCCTGGATACAATCAGAAAGATCGTTACACGGTTGGTCCAGCCCCGTCTTTGAATTCTGTGGGTCTGAAAATAAGGACTATCATGTACATATACTTAAATCAGCTCGCCTTTACTTAAATATACATATGCATTTCTATATAAAAAATATCTTTATACGGACTTATCATTTGTTTTGTATTAGAGTTGGTATTTTTTCATAGCAAGAAAATAAAACCTCAACTTAAAAGAACTCAAATCTTATCCGGTGGCTTCACACTTTGGAGACAAAGGGAAAAAAATAGAGATACCTGCATTGCAATAGTCAGTTTGACAACAGGAAGTGCTCCCTAAACAATCTTCACTGCGCATGCACCCTTTTTCAACTTCCGCCTCCTCCACAAACGTTGTACTGTAGCATCTGTCCTACAAAAGTTTAAAATAAATGAGGACGTAAAATAGCCCTTCCAGCTCTCAAATTGCTAAATACGGAACTGGTGCTTTTAGCTCATCACATTAGGGTAGTTCAAGGACTGGTTGGCCCAGTGTCAGGAAAATGTGACTGTTTGTGGTATCAAGCCATTTTTTTTATTATTTCATTTTTTAGATAAATTATTGATTTTTGAAGATCATTATATCTAGTAGTATTAGCTAAGTTTTAACTTAAAACCTAACTGTATACAATGTGAATGTTTTATGATGGTTTAGCAAGTCGTCATGGTACTAACGAGATCGACCCATATTTGCATATCAACTATCATAAAACATTTCTTTTAATTGAACTTATTTGAATAAACAATAAATTGTGTAATTGCCTATAAAAATTTGCGATCTTAAAATCATCTCGATCACAGAAGAACAGCGTCCATCCCAATGTAGGACAGCAGTGACAAAATTACTAATAATTACTAAAAAGTTTTTGGTGTATTTTAAAAATCAACGTAGGACACTGTTTCAGTTTAATATGCATCAAAATTCCATTTCAGAGAATTAATATTGTCATAATTGTTCATTTGTGGAGTCCTTATTTCGTCTGAAATTCTATTCTGTTCTGTACCCACCCATTCGGCGATCATTTTTTTAAATTAAATCTTTATGACAGCTTCAGTTTTTGAAACATACGGTAACTGAAGCATTTTTAACATATACTCATCACTAAACATGTGATTTACACAGCTTAAAATAAACAAAAACAACTCTTACACACACTTTTATTCAACCCCCTAAAACTCGGAATAAGTATCCGCCATATTTCTATTCGATTTAAGCCATCATGTTACTTATCATCCGGGCACATGCAGACGTTTATTTTGCTGTCTGCGTTAAATACTAATCTGCAATTTCTGTAAAAACTTTTTTTAATGAAATAGTGGGATTTTTGTTTGAATTTATGCAAATTTAAATTATTTAGATAAGTTTGAACTACCAAATAGCTATTTAAATACGAGTTCAACATTTTAATGAATTGAACCGGCATTTTAAACATTGTCCCCACACAAGAAGGCACATAATGTTTTGATTTGAAGATTAGAGCTTAGCCAACATTTGTTTGTATTATATGGAACATCGAAAAAAGCTCTTCATATATGTAGGATCGTGACCCGACTCACTACATTTTTAGGCCCAAGGCAAACATTATTACTTTACAAACCACATAACTCTTTTCGTTTAAAATAGATCTACTAAACAGTTACCCCCCTTCCCTTAATCACTTTGTCATTTTACTTAAATGTATGGACTTAGTGACGAACAGACATACCAGTAGGTGTATGGCTTTGAAGAAGAAGAACAAAAAAAAAAAAAAAAAAAAAGCTTGCCACTTAAAGTATTCAAGATGGCGGCCATTCAGTAAGTTGGCTGTCGATTAATACCTTTTCATTTTTTCTACCTCAAGGCTGATTGATTGACTTGAGTTTTAAACATTTTAATGTGGCAAAGTTATCGAATAAGGCTTATGACGTTACAACCCAAAAACATTCTTACAATGTAATGCGTATAAGAAATAGATTCACACATTTAAACATTAACAAGAAATATCTTTAAAAAAGATATTCGGCGTAGGATGAAAGAAAAATGAGATTTCCAGTCTTCTAGAACATTCCGAGGAAAAGCGCGCGAAAGACCGACGCACAACAAATTTAGTACGCTCTAGAAATAGTTCAGTATTTTTTCTATGAAATATACTTATTTATAGACGGTAATACAAAAAATTATATCTGTAAATAGGCTTGTTTGATATTTGTTCATATCATTATTGCATATGACAATTATGATATAAAAGCGTTATTAGTTGTTTTGGTTTCGGCGAATTAATATTCAATGAGAGCATCTCGGCAGGCTGGAAGAATTCAATATACATAGTAATTAAGGGGTTTTCATAACACGGGGATTCTTTTTTGTTGTTTTAAATCATTTTCACAAAGTAGCATTCCTCAATTGATGGAAAAGGATTGTATTTAACTTACTGAAATCACTTTCATGTTTATATCAAAAAGAAAAGTAATAACACCAAGCTGAATGATATATACAAGCTGCACCCCTTATTTATAGTAATTTCATAGTCCATAACGATGCGTTAACCAATAACAGGAGTCCTTTTAATCAGCTTAGAATTATTTACCGCTGTTAGCGTACATTTGATTGGTTTAAGATGCGAGTTGAAATCGAAATTATACAGCTACGCCGAAAAAAACAATGGGAGTAAAATTTCACAGTGATAGATGTTTTCTCTTTCCTTGATAAGATTCATTTTGTAATTTACATACATATGTACACATATCAATAAATTTCGGTGTAAAATTGCTCAAAAATTTTTTTAAAAAATATATAATGACATATTCTAACAAATTTCGAAATAAAATTGCATAAAGTTATAGATTATCTCCCTTTACCTGATCAGGCGCACATGAAAGCCACCAGCCAAGTGCCAGGCATTCTAAATTAGCGTCATCAGGTGTTCGTCCGGCTGTTCGTGGACACATGTAGCAGTTCAATGCATCTGGAAATAATGACTCGGTACCATCAAACGTGTTCGAAATATCGAATACAACGCTAAAGGAAATACATAAATATAGCCCGGTGACCGAGCGCATGTTTAAAGCATACCCGGTGCATCTGAGAAGTCGTGAGTTCGGTCCAATGCTGCGACAAATCAAAGTCATTAATGTTGGTACTTGTATATATCCCATATAATTGGCTCTCAGCACATAATGGATAGTTACAGGGGTAAAGGGCTCCGTGGTCCAGTGATAACATTACCCGACTGCGGATCGTGGGTTCATGTCATTTTGGGGCAAGGATGTTTCATGGTTTTCTCAAGCGCAAAGTACTACCGTCGAGAGGGATTAATATAAGTTGCAAGAACTTGTTTTTCAATCGACGTAAAATAAACAAGTTTAAACTAAGTTACAGGAGTGGTTTCATTTACAGTGAACCATCATAATCGTATTAACTCGGTAGTCCCCGGCCTAACCCGTTAGATATTTCGAAGAAATGGGAGTGGTGTTCAGAATGCATGTCATCATAGTGAGACAGCTCAATAGACACGTAGACAAACGTATCAGAATGATAGAACGGCTGTCGGTGGGACGTTAAACCCATGCTAAAGAAATACAAACTTGGCTACTAAAACTTGACTGTACTTCAAATTAATTACAAAAAATATGTAAATCATGCATTACTTATTAATCATGAATTACCTATGAATTTAATGTTGAAATTTTGCAAGGCAAAGCAACGTGTACATATTGTACATATATGTATGTGGTTTGTGTTTCTAAATGATAGAACATGCTCTCATATCTGTACCTGGAAAGATGGAAAAGATACACTCGCTAGAAAATCTTTAATATCCACAAAGATATGTTTGTTTATTTTAACGTCCCACCGACAGTATTTCAGTCATTTGGAGACTATGTCTACTTGAAACATATACAGTGCTGTCACACTGAAGGATCACACTAAAGACACGTGGCATACCACATGATATCACAGCCAGTCACATTATCCCGATACCAGGCCATTCAATCCTGGAACTACATTTATATGCTATGCACCAAGCAAAGGACCAAACCAGTACCTTTGTTTACGACTTCGGTGTGTCGCGGCCGGGGATCGAACCCACGACCTCCCCCTCCCTAGGCGGACGCTCTGACGACTCGGCCACCAGGGACTGTCATAATGATATAGTTATATATTAGTCTCTTTCAGTTATTGAACGATTATCCCTTTTTGAAGAAAATAATCTATTTGGTAGGTAGGTAGGTATGTAGCGGTTTAAATTGAAATCATCACGTCGTGATTATTTTCAAGAAAGGAAACACTGCCTGAAACAATAGTTTCTACTTTTACGTGTTGTTCAAACTGTATTTTGTACTGTTGTTGTGGTATTGATGTTTTTGTTAGACAGAGAATTAACCTGAAACACTTTAGAATAGCAATATACCTCGTGTTTTTTGTTTTGAAGTATCTCAAAGAAAAGTATGAAAAGCTAACAATCTTATCAGTATTCTGTGTCCGTATGAAAGAAGTTGTATATGAAAATACGATGTATATGCATTGCTTAACTGTCTGGCTCTATAAATCATTGAAAACAAATTAAGAAAACACCTTAAATATGATTAAGTAAAACAAGTTTACCTGTTTTGATGGATATATTGAGCCATGCAGTAATGCATATCCAAAGCCAAGTGGCCATCATCCTGTGAGTGACCAGGTCGGACTGGGGATGACCACAGGTCATCGGACCAGACCGGGAGGCCCTCACGAGGACATGGTTGGACAGTATTGTGAGACTGTCTGGGCACTATGGTACGTTACGTCTTTATTAACTCTTATATCCAAAAACCACTTCAAGCACTACGACTACTGCTACTAATACTCCTGCTACTACCATCAATATTACAACAGCAGCTACTGCTGTTGCTACCATTACCACCACCTCTTCTTCTACTTCTACTATTACTATTTCTACTGTTACCTCTACTATACCTATTTACACTGCTACTTCTCCTTCAACTCTATTTTTGAAGCAGACTTGCACATTTTCTATTCATCCTACTACAAACTATAGTATACTGCTACTACTATTACTTATTTTTTTTTTCCCACATCCTTATTTAATTTCTTAAATTACTATTTCTACAACATGTAACTGCTATATCTATTGTTGCGTATTATGATGCGGATCAACATATTGAAGCAGGAATTCTTCCAGATGTAGCCCTTGTAGCGTCTATACTAATATACTAAAAACTTTACTAATTTTCTGATATATAACCAACATGGATTAACTAAGCTAGGGACATTAGATCTCTCTCTCTCTCTCTCTCTCTCTCTCTCTCTCTCTCCCACCCCCTGGAAGGGCCTTGTAAGGCAAATATGAGACTAATTGCTTGAGTCCGAACCGAACCTAAATACTTAGCGTATGCAAATTTCTAGGGTCAAAACAGTATCGAATGACACTCAATTAACAACCCTTAATTGTAACACTAGTTCTTATCCACGCATAGATACGATATTCATTTATTCAAATTATCGATATGTAGAGACTTGACCGCCTGCCTTTGAAATGCAGTTTAAACAATTGTCATACCATAGTTAAGCTGGATAAACCTGCACCATCTTTGATTAGGTGCAACACTTTTACTTTTTACAGAATGTAACAATCCGTTTCTACCGCTACTTCTGTCAAATGTTTCATAGCGGTTAACCTGTTCTTTTTAACCTACTAACTCTACTAAAACTGATACAGTAAATACCACAGCAGTTACTACTACTGCAACAGCAGCAACATCAGCATCAAGATCTACGACAACGACGACTACAGCAACGACAACACTACTACAGCAATCACTACTACACCACTAGCAGCATCAACACTGAAATCATCCAATATTACCACATTGTACTACCATTGTCACATTTCAATAAGTACTACTACCTCTACTACTACTACTTCTGCTGCTACTACTGCTGCTATTACTACTACTTCTGCTACTATTACTATTTCTATTCCTGCTATTATTACTGCTTCTACTATTGCAACTACTGGTATTACTACTACTTCTACTACTCTTTCGACTACTACTTCTTATACTTCTACAAATCATCTCCCACCATTTCAATTTCATTTTATGCTATTCAAATACTGCAAATACTACATATGTCTATAAATACAAATAAATTGATATATATTGACCATCACTATCATTCCTGGTTTTTCCCTTTCTGCATTCCTATCAGTTATATACTGCTACTTCTACTGCTTCTTTTATTGCTACCATGTCAATTAAGATATGTCTGCATTGTACAACACGTTAGTTTAACATAATTTATTTTATATCGATTACGAAACAAGTGCTCACTCACAAGTATATAGATCTCACTCATTGGCGAGAAAGAACCCGGTGAAATCCCACGTGTCTGGTCGGGTGACCAACATGGTAATAAAGATACACACCTTATAAAATATAATTTATTTCTATTAGTATACTTTCACTTGACCACAACTGATTTATTTTTATATTTGACTATTCATCGATACATAATTATTGTGGTATTAGTTTAAACAATTATTTAACATCAACTGGGACACACCGTTTTACAACTCATGCTAATCCCTCTTGATAGTTCCTGGGTTGGACCAGTACTTTGCGCCATGAAAAAATGAAAAATCCTTGCCCCAACGGGGTTTTAACCCACAACCTTCGGATTCGCAGTCGAGCATGATACTTATGGACCACAGTGCCCTTCGAAATTATTCAAATACATTACACAATCCCAATATGGCCGCTGCCTTAAAAAGAATTTCTCAACTTTGGAGATTTCTCAACACAAAATCATTAAAACAATTTTGTCTGATAATCGAATACCATTTACTGTTAGAGCACGCTGATGTAAATGCACATTACATATAGGGATGGGTACCGTAAGAATTTCGTAGCGATATATTGCGATATGCTAGGAGAATATCGCGATATGTATCGCGATATTTCATGGCTATTTATTGTTTAACCAAAGTGTCTGTATTTTATGAAATACAGGTTAAACAACAATGCACAAATACGTATCGTGTCCGGGTAGAATTGAGATATATCGGTAATACCTCTCATCCCTAATTACATAGTGTCGAAATAATATTATATCAATCAGGCACATGGCTTACCCTCAAGACGGTAAAAACCGATCAATTACATAGAGAGGGTTAAATATACATTTTCAGAAGATAACGGCACATCAAATTATTATCTAAACACTTCTAGTTTCGTTGCTTCCGGGTTGTCAATTTGACTTTTGAGTAAGATTTATCGAGACCGAAGACCTTTAGTATGATAACAGACTGATCTGTTTATCGAGTTTTTTCGTTGTCCTAAACATGATACAATCCGCAAATAATATATTGAAAACCTTTGTACTTCAGAAAACCAAATATAATCAAATTAATTCAATGTCTTCTACAAATAAAATTTTTAAACCGGAATTTTTTAAACTGTCACATTTTTTTCATCCTTACTTTATGATTTCGACCGATTAACTACCTAAATCTTCGCCTCGGGAGCGGGGGTTCGTGGGTTCGGTCTCCGGCCGCGACATACTAAAGTTGTAAAATGGTACTGTTGTAGTTCCCTTGTTTGGCGCTCAGCATTTAGAGGTAGTTGCAGGACTGGTTGACCCGGTGTCAGGATAATGTGACTGGGTATGGGATCATGTCACATGTCTACGGTGTGATACTGCAGTGTGGCAGCACTATATCTGTCTCAAGTAGACATCGTCTCCAAATGACTGAAATACTGTCGGTGGGACGTTAAACCCAACAAACAAACAAACAAAAATCTTGGTATAATATGTTTATTGTATGCATAACATATTTTTTATATTCAATTCATAATAGCAGTGCTACGACGAAAAGTATTCACTCTTTATCTTAATCGATCTATTACATACACTTGCTTACTTATTTGATATGTACATCCTCTATTACGGACACTCTGTGTACATATATATACGTTTGCGTAATTAAGTATATTTTCTATCTGTCTATTGTTGTTGTTTTTCTGTAAAATTTATATTGAACTTATTCCTTTAGACTTTGAACAAACAAAACCCTTAAATACCAGGTTTGTTTGTGACAGACTGTGAAATTGAAACAGAAAAAATAATCATATATCGTTAATGACAATATGGTATTATTCACTGTGAATATATCGCAGGTATGTGACAGGTCATATGACTGAACGTAGTTCTGACTTATGTCATTACTAATTTGTTGCATTCTTCTACCACAACAACAGTATCATCTACGACTACTACTTCTACTACAACGACAACAACTAACCCTTCTGTAACAACAGCTAGCTACTATAATTACTACTAAAACTCTACAACTACTTTGATTTCTAAATCGACTACTACTGTTACTACTACTTTTACTGCTACTACTTAAACAACGCCAAGAACTATACAATCACTTCTTTTTCTACGACTACTTCGACTACCACTACTACCTCTACTACTACTTTTCATTTTTTTATGCTCGTACTAGAGTTCCGAAAGAAGCCCCATAGTCAAGCATAGTCAAGCGTTTCAGCGACACGAGAACGTTCATTCGCCCTAAAAACGTAAACGTCGTGTCGTTGCCCAAATGCGTCGTGGATACGTTATGACCGGGACTCAAGCTCACGAATATACATGACTTGATTGTTTTTACTTCATTTAACTTTAAATATTAAATGAACCAATGATGTTTTTCTTTGCCTTGCAGACTGAAGAATCTGGGGTATTTTAAGCGCAAACAGAAGAGACACAGATCAGACAACTTCTGGACAGTCGCCATATTTGATAGCAATAACAATATGGCGACTGTACAAACGTCCATCGTGTAGTTGTTAAAAAAAATCATGTTGTTCCTTGAGAAAGGCAAATCTTTGCCGAAATATTGAAAAAGAGTGAAATTAAATGTTTACTGTATTATTTCATTCTAAAAACCGACACATTTAAAGAAAAGTGTGTTTCAAAATCTAACTTCTTAGTTTTGAATACTTCCCCCTTACAGTACATTATTTCCACCGTAAAGTATACAAGGAAAAAGTCTAGTGTAGCTGAGAAGCAAGAGGTGAAAATATAAATAATATCAATTAGTTCATAATTAATAAGCAAAATCAGCAAATATCTAAACAATTGTATTTAATGAACTATAGTCACTATCTGATTATATTTTTAGTTGTTGTTGCAGAAATCTTCAAGCATGACTGGACAACCGATTGTTTGTCGTTTAATAGTATTGGGAATGATAACCGATTCCAATCCGATAATCGATATTGTACATTTTCAACCAATTGTTTATCGGTTAATAGTATCGGGAATGATAACCGATTCCAATCCGATTATCAATATTGTACCTTTTCAACCGATTGTTTGTCGGTTAATATTATTGGGAATGATAACCGATTCCAATCCGATGATTAATATTGTACATTTTCAACCGATTGTTTATCGGTTAATAGTATTGGGAATGATAACCGATTCCAATCGGATAATCAATATTGTACCTTTTCAACCGATTGCACATTATTATCCAACATACATAAAATGGTCTGTAGGTCGGCAATTGTTTTTAGATTTATGATCATGCTTAGATGATGTTTGCTGTATATATAAATATGATCTTTTAATCTTTGATGTTTCTGTAACAGAATGCTAATATATCTTCTTTTATCAAAAAATCTTTGTTTAGTACTTAGCTGTTAAGGTTTATTCACTTTCGGTAAAGTCGACAGACACCGCTACGGACCAGTTAACCTTTACCAAGATAACCAATTGGTTTAAAAAATATGGTTGGCGGTCAAAGTTTGTTTTTTGGGTTTATCGTCCCACCGACAGTGTTTCAGTCATATGTCTACTTGAGACAGAAAAAGTGCTGCCACACTGCAGTATCACGAAGTAGACATGTGGCATGATACCACACCTAATCACATTATCCCGACACCTGGCTAACCAGTCCTAAAAGTACCATTATATGCTGAGCGCCAAACAAGGCAGCGATACCAGTATCATTTTTACGACTTGTATGTCGCGGCCGGGGATCGAACCATGCCACGACCTCCCGATTCCGGGGCGGACGCTCTTACCACAAGGCAACTGGACCGGTCAAAGATTACACACAGCTATTCAATTTTATGTACTTGTAAGAAGTCCATGTCAACTGTGAATATTACAAGTTGAGTCCAAATGAAAAAAAAAAGTGAGTAAGTTATCAGATACATTTTTATCTTTGTAGGTTAAAACAGTCGCCAATATTGATGGATTTGATTGTTCCTGGTAGGTTCCTTATCACTTTAAATTACCCAGTGATTCCCCGGGTGTCTGTGTCATAATCACGTGACTTACGCTTAACAAATTAACATATTTTCCTTTATTTACTTGCCATATATAATGATGCACGTCTTACCCAGAAGATGGCAACTGGTCAATTCGAAATGTTACATAAATGAAAATATTGAAGAAACTCCTTTTCTGAATTTTCGCCAAAGGGGGATTAAAAAAAATCATGAAAAATGCTCAAGCGCTACATAATTGCATTTTAACTAAAAACATTTTTGTTTTGTATTTTGGTATTCAAAAACGAATTATTTATCTGTGATATTGACATTGCTTTCTATATGGGATCTTGACAGTGTTTTGATTTTTTTCTACATGCAAAAATATTTCCCCTCCGTGTTGTGCATACAGTTTTGAAGTTTCTTTTTTGATGTGTGCCGTCTTGATATAAAGAGTAGATACCTCTTGATGGTATCCACGAAACATTTTAAGATACTCGTACATTAAATGATTTTAAGATACCCGTACTTTGGTAAACTATTTGAATCCCTTGTTATCTGAAATATCTAACTCTCAAACAAAACATTTAGCATAAAAATGAAGGGAATACATACCGTCTCTTAGTGGTCAACTTAATCTGTCATCCAAAGAAAACGCTGCATTCTTGTATTCCTTGTGTGTTATTTATTTATAGAAGGATATTCAGTTGTAACTTTTTAGAGGCTACCTGTACTAAGCGGTCAACCTGCATTTAACGGTCAATCTTAATATTAACAAACTGTAGCATTTTGTTATAAATGTAAACTTCATTTAGTGGCCATCTCTGGTAAGCGGTCACTTTCTCCTGTTCCCTTGACTGACTGCTTAAGAAAGGTTTGACTTTATCAAATTAAGCTCACAGTGGCCTACTATTTTTCATAACCATCGTAGCAGGGCCTTCTTAAAATACTCATTTGCATAAATATGTACATGCAACTTTGTGTTTCACTTATGAATACTAATAAGATTAAAATGATGCCAAATAGTCAACATTTACAATTGCGTTTCGCATAGTAGTTTTTTATGTTTATATTTTAAGTTTCGTTCATGGCTAATGTATAAAGGAAAATGTGTAGGTTTGGGCATTAAATCCACAGCTATGCGAACAGCAAACAACACTGAACTACAAAGTATATTAGTTATCCTCTCTTTAACAGAACTATAAGGTGGATAATTGAGA
Organism: Solen grandis; assembly: GCA_021229015.1. Lineage (NCBI taxonomy): Eukaryota > Metazoa > Mollusca > Bivalvia > Adapedonta > Solenidae > Solen > Solen grandis. The sequence goes on from CM037790.1 coordinate 52,236,428, forward strand.
TAAAGTAAAAAATTACATTAAATCTTATGAAATCAGTTATTATCAAACAGAAAAGATAAGATTTGAAACCCCAAATCATACTTTGAATCCGTCTCTGATCTACAGAAATAAGAAACTGTCGAAGTGAACAGCTAAGATTACTACTAAATATCTTATTTTTATCAAAATGTAGGAATGGATACAGTACAAAATGGAATAATAAAAACTATTTTTAATTTATTTCAAATTCTATGTTACACATATCATCAAGACTGGGACAGGATTTTTTTTCGATGATGTTGATGATGATGATGTCGATAACTTAACTTATTTTAAAACATCATCTGTGCTGATACTTGGTCCATCGAGTTTATATCTTCCTATCTTAACACACTCAGATATTCCGGTCGCTGGTTTTAACATACTTTAGTTTGTTTGCAGTGTTCAAAATTAACAAGATATGGAACTCAAGGTAAATCGATCCCAGTCGAGATTGCGCCCATCTAAGGGTAATTTGACAATGTATTTTAAGAGTGTCATCATGGAATAGTTTCTTCCTGATTGAGTTGCGGGTAGGTTGTTTACATGTATGAGTTTATTGATATTTTTTATCTCTGCTTGTCTATCTTTCTATATATTAACCTGTCGTTTTGTCTTTGATTAATTTGAATTTTACAGACAGCCTTAGTAACGATAACGAACCCGTAGGGAAATAGAAGGAAGTTTATATCTCGAGTTAATAAATGTGAGTTATGAATTGACAAATGATCGATATAGCGTGGTTCTCCTACATTCAAATTACTTCTTATCAAGAGGTCCCATGTGACAATACGGAAGAAATGACAACGAATTTGTGAATCACCTGACAGTTTCATTTGGACATTTCATTTCCCTTCCTTTTCCAAGACCGGTGTGTCCTGCAATATCTGAGACACGCTGGTGAAACTCTAACATAACTTTTATAGAAACACGGGTGAAAACGTGTAGATTAGGAACGTTCGTAAAAGTTTCACTTTGATGTCAGGTAAAACTCTTTATTCTATTTTATTTTCTTTGACTTTTATTGCTCTGTCTAATTCGAGATCAATGTTTAAAAATGCGCTCGACAAAAATGTCTTTGATTTCAACCATTGAAGGTGACAGGTATTTGCAATGGCTACAGTTCTTGAACATGTTTGTTTCAAAGTGAAAACCTGTGGTGAGTTTTACGACTGTTAATAATCGTCATTGAATTCAAAGGAAACATTCTAACTTGCTCTTGACGAGGCCAATAGCAAAATAAACTGGAGAACTTACTCATAACAGTCACATAATGATAAGCTCCAAGTGTAACCGGGGGAGGGTGCAGCCAGACCCGGACTCGAACCCGGAACCTTGCCTACAGGGCCAGTTCTCTACCGATTGATTTACCGGACCGTTTACACACATCTCGCACAGATAATGGTTACTTAAAGGTCGTTAAAGGCTCATTTTGCTTCCTAAAGCAATGTATTTTCTTCGGAGAGAAAAGCAAAATGTGCGTTACAGATTTGTTAAGAGATGCTAATTTTATATACTCGTATATAACAACATTACTACAGTTCATAAATAAGAAAGAATATTATACGAAAGAATATTCAATTGTTTACATTACACCTGATTTGCATATTCCGCATATATCGTATTCGTCCATTTTATGTTGTTTTCTAAAACCCATCTCTGTTAATGAATCACTTGTACATAAAATGACGTTATACATATAAAATAAATTGTGATTCGGCGATTCAAATTCTGATTTCCGATAACGGACCGTCCTCGGGCATACTCGCAAATGCAAAATGTTAACAATGAGACTATTTTAACATCCATACAAAATACTAACTGGCATAATTTGATTAAAAATTTCAATGCATTTAAATGTTGTTTTACAGAAGATATTTGCAATGACCCATTGGCCTTCGTCTATAATATACTAATTTTATTTCATCTTTTCCTTTTCATGAAAATTGTATCATTATGAAATATAATGACTTTTTAAATAAGTTCAGTATTGATTCTCAGGGAGCTCTAAGTTGGATTGGGGATATTATATTGTATAATGATAACATTAAAAATCTAAAGGAAGGACACTGTTTTAAGACCAAACGTAGGAAATCGCTTTTTTACTCAACTATGATATTGAAAATTGTGCTTAAAATGAAATCCAGAACTATGATTTCAGGTTTCATTCACAGAGAATAAAAAGGGAAGCTTTCATTGGTGATTCAGAGTATAAATAAAATACATTTATAGGGAAAATTGATGTCGAGAAGAGTACCAACAATGAAGTTGACGATGGCCACAACTTTTTTTCAAGAATTATTTACTATGACATGCTAATTTATCTGTCATTTTAGTCCAGCTTTTCAATTTCCGCTGCAATAAAAAATTTTTTTTTAAATGTATTTGGCCATTGAGAACTTTTTATTCACTGCAAATGGAACCGGAAATAACATGTCACGGCAGTTGTCAAGCTCGGTTGGAACATTAAAGCACGTTTTTGTCATTTGTAAGACTAACTACTACACAGGAACTGTCTAGATTCTTTATTTCAGTTCATTTTAATCGTAATTGAGCTACTTTACTGAGCGCAATTTTGCAAGAAACGCTATGATTCGCCCCGTTCAACTTCGAGCCACATTATGATACTGTGCTTATTGAAGTTTAGGATAAGCATATCTTCATTTTACTGAAATCTTTTTTAGGTATTGCTTGCCCGCAAATGGTCAGGGTGTGCTAAGAAAATTCTTGGATGTTGACCACTAGTAAGGACTGGAATTAGGAACATGTGGAAACCTTTGGTCGTCTTGGTAACATCGTCGTTAATCTTCGGCTCGGTCTCATTGTTCCAATGGAATTCAGACATGATACCACACGATGGACTGCAGTGTACTGACGTGTGTAAGGACAGAGAATCCAGCGATGACGCTAAAGCGGTGGATAAATGTTGCGCATGTTACAGTGGGATGAAATGGGAATATGGTAGGTCAAAAGAGAGCGCTAGGAACGTTTCTATTACTAAGCTGACCCCTGGACTGGACCAGCATTTGGTTACGTCATATCATTATAATAGCTAGTGTAGGTTTGTTTAGTTCTGCTGCTAGAATAACTTCCTTGCTGTTTTCTTTACTGTTAAATATTTACAGGTTGTTCTAGAACCTCGGATATCAGCATCCTTTTAAAGTAGTTCGTTCACAGATGGTAATTGACTAAGAATTTGATTTAATTGCATGTATCTGTGTGTATTACGTCTATCAATACCCATCTACAGACACGTGGTTACCCAATGGAACATTGCGCGAATACAAAAAGGTAGTTCCTCCATCACAAGCAATATAACGTTAGGAACGGTATTGAACCAGATTTTAGAATGATAAAACCTATATTTAGAATTTCTATTTTCCGTCAAATGACTAATCACATTCACTCTTTTTTAGCGCTAAATTAAAAAAAAACGGGTTGAATTTACGAAAAACTGGTGAAGACGCTATTTTAAGGGACGTGTCACGTAGTACCGCAAGCACCTGCTTCGTGGATACTGTATTCTATGTTTAATCGATTTCCCCGTAGTGGACGTTTACGAAAATAGCGTTTTCCCCAGCAATGTGACCTAACTTGTCGAGTTTATTTGTCAGGAAACAAAGACTTAAAACTAACATTAGCGAGGGAATGTAGAAGAGTCTTTTTCCTTTTGTTAGGTTTTTGGAGATAGGACACCTACTACTTTTTGACCACATATTCTGGGAGTATCTAAGCGGCTTAGATATATGCTGGTCAAAGAGTTGTTTGACTGTCCAGTAGGGGGCAGTGTAAAGAATTTCGGGTAAAGCCAACCAAGGAGTCTATTTGGGCTGCCTGTCACCGGCTAGCACCATTATCTTAGCATATTTTGATAGGCTGATAGGGTATGCGATGTGCAGTGCTAACAGCCATATTTGCAACCAGGGCAAGGTTGTTAGCTGTATCTGTCATCGGCTAGCATCATATCGATCTAGTGATAGAGCATATCACGTGCGATGCTAACGGCCATATTTGGGAGCTAGGCTAGTAGCTCTGCAGGTCAGATTGTCCAGGCATTTGTCTAGAAAAGCACTGGTATATAAATGGGTGTTGCCCATTGTTCGTTTCTTTTATATGTAACGATTATCTGTATAGATTTACGTAGTTCCCACCTCAGTGAATATCCTTTCTCTCGGCGGCCATTTTGATTGGTAAATTCAGGGGATTTTCTCATGAATTATATAGAAGCAGATAATTCATTTCCTGTCATTTCATTACAAGTTTTTTTGCTCCAAAAATCAAACCATTAAACTTTTGAAATTCATATTTTAGGATAAAATATTTCAATTATTGATAAAACAACAAGTATATCAGATTTCGGTCTACATTAACTTAAACCAAGCGAAAAGGCAGACAAAAAGTCTTATCAGTCCCTATGACAACACACGGGAACTATGTGTAATAGTAACAAGTGTTTTGTCTGTAGTACTGAAGAAATAAAAAAATGCAAACCTGTAATTGGGCTGTCACACTAGCGTATGACACTAACGTATGCGAGCGTATGAGAAAAAATGTTAATACGCTGCATAGCTAGGGGTAGGTTAGGCATAAGTCGTATATGTTTCAATCCCGCTGCCATACGTTGGTGTACGCTCTTATACGCAGAGACCGGAAAATAATTCTGAACATGTTCAAAATGTTTCAGCGTATGCGAGCGTATGAATTATACGTAAGGCATAAGCTAGGCATAAGCTGAATACGCTAGAGTGGCGTTAAAGGTACGTTACTCATAGGTCAAGTACGCTTTTAATACGGTGGCATGAAGGTGGCCACTAGCTAGCATATGGATAGTGTATCAGTTACGACATTGTAACGTACATGTATGTTTAAAACGAATAACGTATGCTTGACGTGTGATTTGCGTATAGAAAACCTGCGTAATGCCAGCATATTGAAATATGTTATTAATTAATACTGACCCTACACGGAAATATATGGAGTCAATAATGTCCATAGGGGACGATGCACTAGCCGTGTCTCCGTATGAAAAATACTGACCCCCAGTATTTCTGTGTAGAGTTAGAACCAACCTTTTAATTTATTTGTTTCATAGACCACTTTTCCTGGTCATATATTGGTTGACAAACTGACGCAGACTACTTTCAATATCCGAAAAACAAGCAACGACAAACAGATGTAATTAAATTCAAAATAAATTAGAAATTCTTATGATAATAATGTTTAGAAGCTATTTGTTTCTACTGGTCCTATCAAGATAACATAGAAATATAGGTGGTCATCAACTACGATTCGAACAATGAAAACGCAAGGAACTAGTAGGAAGTGAAATAAATATAATCATCAACAGTAGTTGAACCTCAGGAGAGAGGGGATGGAAGTAGCTCTTCTCCAACATCACTATGATCCTATAATTTTGGTAGTCTTCTATATTCAAGAAAAAATGAGAAGGGAGAGGAGGAGAATAAGACGTGAAATCCGGGGACACTGTTCATACGTTACACACACGCTCACATACGTTATGCATACGTTACTCATACGCTGATACACTGACAGTGACATAAATTGACATACGCTCACATAAGTTTCTCATGCTCTGCATATACGCCAGTTATAAGGTACACATACGCTATTTGTACGCTTCTAATACGTTCATCAAGGACAACGGTCGAAAAATTGGGCTCACACCCTCAAAAATTGTACGTATTATTTTTTTTCCGAAATTGCTCATACGTTCCTCTCATACGCTAGAGTGTGACAAGGGCATAAGGAATACGTAAATCTTAAAAGTTCTGGGCAATGTCAAAACAAGTATCTGGTACTACGTGTTCAATGTTTTAATTTCAGACCTACACATTTCTATTTAGTAGAGCTTTAAACTCCTCATCAGACTAAATACTGTCTAAATACTGTGCGGCCGCACCGTGAGCCATGCATTTGACCATTGCCACTCAGGATATTTATGTAGATTTGTTTAGCTCTAATGTAGTATGTTTTATGTTTGTTAGGTTTAATGTCCTGCCGACAGTTTTCCAGTCATTTGGAGACTATGACTACTTGAAACAGATATAGTACTGTCACACTGCAGTATCACGCCGTAGACCCAATAATATAATTCTGACACCGAGCCAATCGGTCCTGGAACTAAACTTACATATTGAGCGTCAAACATGGGAGTTATACTAGTACCAGATTTACGACGTTTGAATATCGCGACCGAGGATCGAACCCACCGACCTCTCGAATTCGAGGGCGTACGGCTGCAGTATGCTTTAAGGGAAATTCGGTTTTGGCAGGTGTCAGAATGGTATGACAAAAAGAGACATTGCAGACTTATACCATTATGTCTGTTTTAAGTGGTTTATAGATACACATGGATCTTTCAAAATGAGTAGGGGAATCTAGTTTGTATTATAAAGTTCATTCTTGAAGCATGTAAATAATTTCTTTTTTTATAAGTTGCTTTCAGTAGCGATTTTAACGTACAAGATCAAATAGCGTGTGTATAAAGATACACAAACACTAATTATCGGTATTTACACAATGAAAAAAAATCTAGTATTTTCAATTATTCCCGATGGTCTTTTGAATATTTCAGATGACTCATTACAACAACTGTATCTTGAATTCACTTCTGTCCTTGGGGACAGTATCGTTTTGACTGGAACTGGGCCTAGACAAAATGGCACATTATATCAGCTGCAAGACAACAAAGGCTACATGACGTTGTTGCCAGCAAACATTTGCGATATACCAAAATTAGTCAAAATTGACCTTTCCAGGAACAAAATAAGGACTATCGATGGACTAGCTTGTGCAAAACAAATTGAACTGATAGACATTAGTCATAACGTAATCGAATATATCCATAATGAAACATTCAAAGAATTGATTTATCTTAGAAATCTCGATTTGTCGCATAATAAGATTACAGTAATTGAACCAGGGACGATAAGTCATCCTGAACTGACAATGCTAAAGGTCGATTTCAGCTACAATATCATGCCAAAACTCGATGTTACAAACTGCTTAACGGATAAACCTTTTTGTAAGATAGACTACTCACACTCTGCTGTAACGGAGCTTACAAATGCTAACAATTTTAAATTAAATACGAATCGAACATATGGACCGGGATTTGTTGACTTCTCAGGTATAACAATGACGACATTTCCGAACTTTCAAAAACTTCTTAATCTAGACAGCCTCGCCCAGATGGGACAACTACTGGAATTTGGTTTTAATTTTATGGACGTGTCCTTTGTCTGTGACTGTCACATGGAAAGGTTTCTAGAGCAATCTGAAGACATCATTCATGCCTTGTGGCGGGACTATATGGACGTGAAATGTGCAGCTCCAAAGGAGCTCAAAGGCAAGAAAATCATTACTGTGGCGCTTGAAGAACTAGTGTGTCCCCTTGATGCAACCCATAACTGTCCGAGAGAATGCAAATGTGTAGACAATCCATTTTACAACAAAGTAACAGTTGAATGTGTGAACGTTCACATGACGGAACTCCCAAACGAGCTGCCTGTATCTGATTATTCGACACAGATAGACCTAAATTTAGCCAACAACGTCATCACTACCATTAGACCTATTGATTATCTCGACCACATTCAGAACTTAAACTTATCAAACAATTCCCTAGAAAATATACCAGATGAGGTTGCAGAGATGCTTGAAAATGCTACAGATATAATTCTAGTGAACAATCCAAGTCTCAAGACAATACCGCAAACATTTCAATTTCGAAATGCGTGTTCTATAAACATGGGGAATCACACGCTTGACTGCACATGTGATACCGCATGGATAGAAAGTTGGTTGAATGTGAAAGGCTGTGACTGTGGTGATACCCTGCTGTGTGATATTCCTGATCGCGGTTTAGTCCTCGCTAATCATTTCAGTAAAACCATGTTGGAGTGTCACTCCGGTGATAGTATTTTAAGTTTTACATGTGCAATTATGGGAGTTTTAGTTTTTCTGTTAAGTTTTGCTTTCTTTGGATACTATTTCAGGTACGAAATCCTTATAATTTTTGTGAGACTTTTCAAGCAGAAAGCATTTGAGGCAAGTACTTGTGACTCTCTTTACGATGCGTTTCTCTCCTTCGATGAGTCTAATGAACTGATCACGAATTGGGTGGAAAGGAAACTTAAACCCTATCTTGAAACAGCCGGATACAAGCTTTGTATTCCATATAGGAATTTCAAATTAGGTGCAGTTAGAGATGATGAAACAATACGAACTATCGATCAAAGTAGAAACATGTTAATTATTCTATCAGAGAGCTACTTGAAAGATCAGGTGAATGCGGAATGTGACCGGCCTGTTACGGAAAACGAGTGGAAGTATGGATGGACGCGATTTCGGAAGCTGCCGTATAAGAAAATAATTCTAGTAAACTTTGATCACGTAACACCAGATATGGTAAAAGACAGACGACAGCAAGCCTATTTAAGAGTAGGAGAAGTCATCGCCTTCACAAATAGCAAAGGGGACATTATGGCGTGCATTGAACAAGCGCTTGGACCAATACCTTGTTCAAAAGATCCGGGTGATAACTTCCCATTCCAAGCATTGAAACATGATTTGCAGATCAATGTAACACATCTAAATGGCTTCTCTGTGAAAAATCATGGCCATCCTCAACCGAACATTTTCACAAACAACCTGAAATTACCGGATTGTGATGAGACACGTGAAGCCTTTAAAAGTGTTATACCAGAAAAGGAGAACAACGAATCAGAATATATAAGTAAGGAACAGTCTACATTAAAAAGTCATAAAAAACACAAAAGGAGGTCCGAATTTAAGATATTTCCTGTGGAAGATGACAATGTGCCCGTATTTGATAAAAGTAGTATGGAAGCAAGAGTTAAAAAGGGAGACACTAAGAACGAAATTGTCAGTAAGGGAAGTTGTACTGACGACTCGGTTTACCAAAGACGCAATGCATTGGACAGGGAGTCAACAACTGAATTCAATAGTCGTATTCTTAATCGACGCATACGCCCGAGTAACACGAGTGCACATTTGCATTCCCGGAGGTTCAAAGGACTGTATAGAAATGCTATCAGTGAAGATATGTTCCTTTAAAGAACATGTTCTGTGTATCGTTACACACAACATTCTCAAAAAAGGTGACTGATATATATTTAGTTGTGAACACATAGAACACTTATACGATCTCTTGTAATACATGGTTAGTATATTTTTTTATTTTCCTATCTTTTATTCTTATTTATTTTTCTATACAGCATTCAAGAAGACATTTAGACATAATTGAATTTAGCAAATGCTTGTTCTTCGTCGAAAGGGATTACAACATCAAAATCTAAAACAACCTTTCATTAACCCTACATCGTATATAGAAACGTTTTGATGCCTTGGCGGCAGACCAGATCCATATAAGACAACTCCTTCCAGCAGCTGTCTGATCAGGGTCTCCTCTTAGCACATATGATATTGAAGCTCAGATTAATTACATTTTATATTTCAGTAATTAAATATTCATAAAATTTATATGAATATTCATGAGACATGTTGCTATGGATATGTCCCAAACAGAATTGCATTTTTCAGACACAGAATCATTGATGTATCTTCTTGTCCATAACGATGTTGTTTGTTGAATTTGATGTACTATTCATCGTTATCCCTCAAAACATTATATTTTCAAATGAAAAAAGGATATTTTAATGTCACTATGCTTATTTTATGACAATGTATATATTTCGGGTGGTTGTTGGTTGACAATCTGTCTGTTCGAAAGTTTCAAGCGCGAACTATTTTGTTAGTTTTGAATGTATCTTGACATGTGTGATCGCCATGAAAGTGATTTGCGGATACCCACTGCGCATCGTACTGCGTATGTTTTGTCTGTCGTTTCTTTTATGTTAATAAGTTTTGTATGTAATTTGTGAAAATTATTTTGAAAAGTTATCAAATTATAACATCATTTGCATATTATGAATTATCTGATGGTTAAATGTTTGTAGGTGACCGGGCATTGTGAGTTTTTTTGTTCAAACATTCATTTTCTTTATATCAAGTTTTTTTTTATTAGCTCACCAGAGCACGAAGTGCTCAGGGTGAGCTACTGGGATCACCCTTCGTCCGTCGTCGTCCGTCGTCCGTCGTCAACAATTTGCTTTAAAAGACATCTCCTCTGAAACCGCTGGACAGAATTTGATAAAACTTGGCATGTATGATCCTTGGGTGGGCCTCTACAAAAATTGCAAAAATAAAAAATATTAAAACTTTGAAAATCATCTCCTCTGAAACCGCTGGACAGAATTTGATAAAACTTGGCATGTATGATCCTTGGGTGGGCCTCTACAAAAATTGCTCAAATAAAATTGATCCATGAAGAACTCTGGTTGCAATGGCAAAAAATAGAAAAAATGATTGAAAACTTTGAAAATCATCTTCTCTGAAACCGCTGGACAGAATTTGATAAAACTTGGCATGTATGATCCTTGGGTGGGCCTCTACAAAAATTGCTCAAATAAAGTTGATCCATGAAGAACTCTGGTTGCCATGGCAACAAATAGAAAAATAATTGAAAACTTTGAAAATCATCTCCTCTGAAACCGCTGGACAGAATTTGATAAAACTTGGCATGTATGATCCTTGGGTGGGCCTCTACAAAGATTGCTCAAATAAAGTTGATCCATGAAGAACTCTGGTTGCCATGGCAACAAATAGAAAAAATAATTGAAAACTTTGACAATCATCTCCTCTGAAACCGCTGGACAGAATTTGATAAAACTTGGCATGTATGATCCTTGGGTGGGCCTCTACAAAGATTGCTCAAATAAAGTTGATCCATGAAGAACTCTGGTTGCCATGGCAACAAATAGAAAAAATAATTGAAAACTTTGACAATCATCTCCTCTGAAACCGCTGGACAGAATTTGATAAAACTTGGCATGTATGATCCTTGGGTGGGCCTCTACAAAAATTGCTCAAATAAAGTTGATCCATGAAGAACTCTGGTTGCCATGGCAACAAATAGAAAAAATAATTGAAAACTTTGAAAATCATCTCCTCTGAAACAAATGGTCAGAATTTATTTTCCTTTGGCACAAATAGTCACCTCATGAATGTCTATCATAATTGCTAAAATAAAGTTGATCCCTTGAAAAATGAGGCCCCTAGGGGGTTGGCTAATTTCCTTATATACTCTTTATAGAAAACATCAAAATACTTTTTTTATGAAGCCAGCTGTGAGAATTTAATTTCCTTTGGCCCAAATGGTTACCTCATGATTGTATACCAATATGGCTAAAATAAAGTTAATTCCTAAAAAAATGAGGTCCCTAGAGGGTTGGCTATTTCCCTTATATACTCTATATAGAAAACATCAAAATTCTTCTTCTGCAAAGGCCAATTTGGGGCCGAAATTTGGCCCCATTCCCATCCGTAAAAGTATATATTTTTCCTCAACTGTAGGTGAAAATGCCCCCCCCCCCCCCCAAAAAAAAAAAATAATAATAAAAAAATAAAATAAAAGACCGTTAAATGATCCGCATTTTTAGCTTTTCTCCGCATTTTACACACTTCTCCTTCTCAATTTGTTTTGTTTTTTCTCATGTAACTGGTGATCCGCCTGGTAATCTAAAGAGAACTAAAAAGAGAAAGGAAAAAAACTTGAAATGAGCTTATCTGTTTACCTTTTTTTTCATTTTTTCCCACTTTCTCTATTTTGCATAAAATTCTGCCATGGCGATTTGCCGATTTTGTTACGAAAATATTTTAATGTAGAGATGCATTGTTTTGTGGATAAAAGCTAAAAAGACACACTGTAGATAATTTGGAGAGTACTTTTAGTATTTTGCAAAATAGAGTCACAACTTTCTCTAAGCATGTAAATAAAATTAATAACCAAAAAAGCTTTGCATTTCAAAATGTCATCAGTTTTCGCGGATTTACTTTCTCTTTTGACAACTTGTAAATAAAAGGAATCTGAAACCATATTAAAGAATTTTCGAAAATATTTTGTTACAGATTGTTATTTAAAAGTTTAATCATGTTATGTAAAAGTTAAATCAACTATTTAAACCAACTGCTTTCATTTTCTTCCCATACAAAAAGCCCTGTGTCTTTCAAACTATCATGATAAATTCTGCTAGTTTATTTTTCGAACACCATTCACATCGTGTAACTGCAACTGATAATACAATATATTATATTATCTTCAATTAATAAATTTCAGAATTTTACATCCATGAAATTAATGGTCAGGATTGATTTCATGAATGTCTGCCATAATTGCTAAAATGAAGTTGATCTCTGGTTTGTCATTTGATTTCCTTTTAGAAAAAAATCATCTTGAATATGCTGATTTACTGGTGAGCGTTTATGGCCCTTGGGCCTCTTGTATCAATGCGTATCATCCGAAAAATGGGACATATTTCTTATATTACCTTACGAATGTGTAAGTGCGACATAAATGTTTTATGACTTCTATAATTTTAGACTTTATAAATTGAAGTTTAAAATGCTTTTATCAAGATTTGCCCTTTACTCCGGGAAATATATCATATATAAGAGTAAAGAAAATTGGTATACAAAGTACCAGCAAAAAGGAGACAAAATCTGACAAGTAAACTTAGACAAGACAAAAACTAGAGTTCCGCAGAGCGGCGCCAACACTCGTCTGTTTTATATGTTGACAACGGGAACCATATTTGAGATTTCAAGTTTGAACACCAAAATTCTAAGTCGAAAAAGGGGCAAAATTCATGACAGAGTTAACCGCTCTTGCTCACAGGTGGATGTAATAGTTTTAATTAAGTATACCAATTTTAAAAACAGTACTTCAAAGAGTTCAGTGCAAAAAAAGTGAGGTGGTAAAGAAAACTTAACCAAGACTCTAAGTCGAAAAGGGGCATAATTTGGTTAAAAATCCATGACAGAGTTATCTGTACTTGTCTACAGGTGAGGTGATGGTCATAAACAAGTAAAGGAAGTTTCAAAGCAATACCTCAAAGGTCCAATGAAAAAAGTAAGATGATACGGAAAACTTAATCAAGATTCTAAGTTGAAAAGGGGGAATAATTTGGTCAAAATCCATGACAGAGTTATCCCCTTTTGTCTACAGCTTAAGTTGATGGTCATAAAGCAATTATTCCAAGTTATAAAGCAATATCATAAGGGGTTCAGTAATAAAGTAAGATGATACAAAATACTTAACCGTTACGGTGCCGCCGACGCCGGCGCTTGGATGAGCAGAATAGTCTTCCTTATTCTTCGAATAGTCGAGCTAAAAATAGA
>CM037790.1:52249826-52299826 GCA_021229015.1 Solen grandis
GCACTATGACATGTAATGAATTAATTATTAAAATAAACACATACAATTCTTACACCTGGCTAAGCTCCCTCTCCTTCTCTCTCTCATCCCTCACAACATTCTTTTTATCTTTCATACTTAATTAATTGCCGTCTCATACAACAGTTTCATTTTCTGGACCAATGTCAAAACCTTCACTTCGGTCAGTCATTCTAAAAATTGGAGGACCGGACGCCCTTGTTCGCGTTGGTGCAGGGTTGTCCCACGTTGATTCTGGCCATCGAACTGTCGGCTCACCCTGTTCTCGCGGTCGAACGACACTGCCGGCTGCAAGATGCCGCGGTACTCTGACAGTTGGTACTTTTTTAATGAATTTACTTTCTTCATTTATAAACAGTGTCCTATTCTGCAATGGAAATTTAAAGAATTTGTTATATGGTATACAGAGATCATTAGAGGGACGGAAAATCAAACTCAATGCAAACTTTCCTGAGAAATTCCCAGATCATTTACCAAAAGTTCATTTCTTCAAACTTTCTCATTAGCAAAACTGAGTTAAATACAGATCTGATCTGCCAATCAACAAAACTGAGTTACTTATAGATATGGTCTGCCAATCAAAAAAACTGAGTTACCTCTGCTTACAGCAAGAGACACAAAAACTGAGTTACTTACAGATTTGCTCTGCAAATCAACACAAAAGTGTTCTCTGGAACATGTGTGTCACATGCTGAAGCCTGAGGGAAAAAGTGTGACAGACAGACTGATGGACAGACAGACAACGGAAAAGTGATCCCTATGTGTCACCTCTGCTTACAGCAGGTGACAAAAAAACTGAGTTACTTACAGATCTGCTCTGCCAATCTCTCTTTGCTCTCTCTTTTCTGGCTTCTCTCCTGTCCTGCAATTTCCAAACATTATTTGCTTTTATAAAAAAGCATAGAGCGTAGACAGTCAGCCAGTGAAAAACTAGGACTACCAACTGATTATTACTTCCTGAATATTCATGAACAAAGTTATGAATTGAGGAATACTAATTAACTGAACTTTAAATGATATATGAAACAATGAAACTTTCTTTACTGTGCAGACTTTTTAGAATCTTGAGTTACAATAATGCATGAGCAAACAGGGACGCTGATCAGACAGCTACTGCCCCCTTGATCCCTGCGTCATACTTACAATGAAACTGACAGTACAGCTGGCAGGGATCCAGATTAAAAGGGAGAGCACTATCACCGTCCCGACAATGTTGCTTCGCATGAACGCCACTGAAACACCATAACCAGTAAAAGTGAGTTTCATAAATATTGTGCTACCTTAAAGCGAGTTTCATAAATATTGTGCTACCTTAAAGTGAGTTTCATAAATATTGAGCTACCTTAAAGTAAGTTTCATAAATATTGTGCTACCTTAAAGAGATTTTCATAAATATTGTGCTACCTTAAAGTAAGTTTCATAAATATTGTGCTACCTTAAAGTAAGTTTCATAAATATTGTGCTACCTTAAAGAAGTTTCATAAATATTGCGCTACCTTAAAGAGAGTTTCATAAATATTGCGCTACCTTAAAGAGTTTCATAAATATTGCGCTACCTTTACAAAGTTTCATAAATATTGCGCTACCTTAAAGCGAGTTTCATAAATATTGCGCTACCTTTAAGATAGTTTCCTAAATATTGTGCTACCTTAAAGAGTTTCATAAATATTGTGCTACCTTAAAGAGAGTTTCATAAATATTGTGCTACCTTAAAGAGTTTCATAAATATTGCGCTACCTTTAAGAGAGTTTCATAAATATTGCGCTACCTTTACGAGAGTTTCATAAATATTGTGCTACCTTAAAGAGAGTTTCATAAATATTGTGCTACCTTTAAGAGAGTTTCATAAATATTGTGCTACCTTTAAAGAGAGTTTCATAAATATTGCGCTACCTTTAAGAGAGTTTCATAAATATTGTGCTACCTTTAAGAGAGTTTCATAAATATTGTGCTACCTTTAAAGAGAGTTTCATAAATATTGTGCTTCCTTCATCAACAGTTGTCTTCTATAACAGTTTCCTCCCCATAGCAGTGTTTCTTATTCCCATTGCAAAATATACATTTAACCCTTTCCCTCATAGAAGACACCATGAAAAGACCTATGCGAACAGCATAACACCAGATCAGCCTGCGAGTAACTCGCAGGCTGATCAGATTTTGTGCTGTTCGCTGCTCCTCAGTGGTCTGGAAATGAGAATTTTGTAATTAAATTTGGTAAGGTTTGAGTTTGGCTTTCTGCAGATCAGGCTTTACGTGGTACCTATTGAGTGCGTCAAAATGAGTCTATAGGAGGGAAAGGGTTAAATTTGCCTCCTTACAATGGTTACAATCATTGTTCAATGTAGAGGAGCTTTTAACAACAGATGGTCTGATATGAGATACAAGGGCCCTACAGCAAACTGGTATGTTGTGTTTCATACACAGATTAGTAGTTAAAATTCATATACAATTAGGAAGGATTGAATATGTCTGATCAATGAAATCAAACATTTTAAATACAAATGTTTACTACTGTATTAGCAATCAACAGAAATACATGCATTTCATTATTTGCAGTAGATAAATTCCTTGTTTATTTATGATGCAAAATGTATCTGCGACAGTACATTCCTGAAACTAAGATATCTGGTCAATTACCCTGAGTGAAATAACGTTTGTATTTGCATATTTGTATTGCTTATTTTATTCACTTATGTATGTGAAAATAAGTATGAGGCTTAAATAAAAATGGAAAAAAGTTTCAAGAATTCACAGCAGCTCTACTTTTCCCATTTTAAATTGATTAACTAGAGCTTTCAGCAACGTAAAAGAGGTGAAATTTATATTAAGGAACAGATGGGGACTTGTGTGGCCATTATTGCGTTTTGAGAAAACACCGTACCCTCTCATGGTTGTAACCGGGAAAAAAAACCTTGGACACACTGGTGGGAAATGAAGTGCATGACCATTACGATACAATATCCAGGCAAGTGTCTGTTAATACATACCCAGCTGGTCTATAGATATGTCTTCAATGATGTTGAACAATCTCTGGACCATGTCCTGGCGTTTCTTCTCACAAACTCCCTGTCCATCAAAAAACATTGATGAATGATAATCTACATCAAGATACTGTTTTACCTTATCTCTTCAACAAATGAAAACTACTTATACCTGACCTATCTAACATGTATTAACCCTTTCCCTCATATAGACTCATTTTGACACACTCAATAGGTACCACATAAAGCCTGATCTGCAGAAAACCACAGTTAATTATAAAATCCTCATTTCCAGACCACTGAGGAGCAGCGAACAGCATAAAACCTGATCAGCCTGCGAGTTACTTGCTGGCTGATCTGGTTTTATGCTGTTCGCATAGGTCTTTTCATGGTGTCCTCTATGAGGGAAAGGGTTAAGCTATCCGAAGGATACTCGCACTCTATTTCATCATCGCACGTTCCCTCGAGAGCACGACGGCAGACGGTCCCTTTTGGAGCGGGATGGCAAGACACTGAGCGAGTTACTCGCAGGCTGATCTGGTTTTATGCTGTTCACATAGGTCTTTTCATGGTTTCCTCTATGAGGGAAAGGGTTAAACCAGATAAGCCTGTAAGTTGGTTTGTTTGTTTATCGCCAACAGTATTTCAGTCATTTCGAGACAATGTCTACTCGAGACAGATATAGTGCTGCCACACTGCAGTATCATGCCGTAGACACATGGCATGATACCACACCCAGTCACATTATCCTGACACCGGGCCAACCAGTCCTGCAACTACCCTTTATATGCTGAGCACCAAGCTAGGGACCTATACCAGAACCATGCCTTTAAGACTTTGGTATGTCGTGGCCGGGGACCGAACCCATGACCAATTATTCCAAAGCAACGTTCTTACCACTAAGCCACTGGGACAAGCAAGCCTGAAAGTAACTCAAAGGCTGATCTGGGTTGTTACTGTTTACTTCTTCTCAGTACCTTGTAGGTAAGATGGGCAGATCATGAGACATGTCAAAAGTAAATATTGGTTTTCTTGTTTTGGAGCCAACTGCCACTGTGACAGTATTTTAGTCATAAAGCAAAGTCTATCTAATTAAAGGAGGAGGAAGACCCCGAGCACACAGAGGACCCCAGGTAGATTCAGTGGTTTAACACATGTCAGCTGGAAAATGATGATTTAGTTTTTCTATGGTATACTTTGACTTGAAACTGTGTATTTAAGAGGTGATAGGGTAAAGCATAGAGTATGCTGCAACTTTGTGGAATCAAGGCACGAGTATGAAACAGTCTCACATGAATCATGTCAGTCACATTATCCTGATACATCAGAGAAGGTGACATGGTACCAAATTAAGGTAGAGCATCATTTTGCAGACAACTGACATCACACTACACCCAGTCAAACACTATGTCTTTATTTATAAATAATCTCTTTTATTTGTGGATTTAAAGTTATTTATTTATCAATAATATCTCATTTATTATTGGATTTAGGGTGGGATTTTTACTTGAAATACAAGATTACTTTGAAGCAGCTTTATAGAGATAAATCACTGACCCAATCCTCTGCGCCCAAAACTGAGTTAAATTCTGGCAGACACTGTGAGTTAACAGCTGTATGAATTACCTGTGTACAGAGTCCCTGGTAGCAAGGCCTCCCGTCTGGCAGGAGAGTGTTGTTGATACTCTGACATAAGTTATTTCCATACTTCTGTTTGCAACACCTGTGGCAAGCAAATCCAGACTCTGCAGAGAGAAAAATACTAGAGTTATCAATGACCACACCATACCGTCTTGACTGAACAATATCAGGAATAACTTTTAAGTTTTGTTAAGCGGGACATGACATATGTGGTGCATCACAATGCTGCAGAACAACATGCATAGAAGGTATAACTAATTTGTGACGCAGGCAAATAGTAATTCACACGAATACAGAGGTCAAAATCTGGTTAAGAAACAAAATATTTAACTAGATGTTCTTTTGTTCTGACAAAAGATAGGACTTTCTGTGAAACTTTTTCAAACTTCAAATACTTTGTTAAAATGATTGGACAGTATGTTTTCTAAAATGTTTTAAGATTTGACCTAGTAAGGTAATTTTTGAGACCACATGACCACATTATGATTTGACAAACATCATGACCAATTTTCATGAAGATTGGGTCAAAACTGTGGCCTTTAGTGTTCACAATTAGTGATGACAGACGACGCATGACAGACAAAGGCCGGTTAATAAAAGACTTTGAAAAATGAACAGGGACGGGAAACAAACAGACCAATCTTATAACAGTGAAGATACGGTTTTAATGTAAATGCAACTTGCATATTGAAAATTAGGAAGTACATACTTTAGTTTGTTTCGCACAAAATAAAGGAAAACAGTATTTTTATTGTACTACACAATGTATTATATGTATGACTGATTAGTATTTGTTCATATTATTATTAACAAAAATCAATATTAACATGGCAAAATCTGTTGAGCAGTTGGGAATAATGGCAGAGAAGCAAGCCGAAATGGTTCTTGTGAATTCTTATTTTCCACGTAACTTTCTTCAATGAAGTCTATTTTTAAAAGGTTAGGTGCCAATTGAAAGGTCTTGAAATTCTCTACATAAATTAACACAGTTTATGTATGAAGTTATCTTTCACGGTTTTTAAGATAAAGACAGTTAAACTGTGAGAAAACTGAAAATATATAGTTAAAAATGTGTCCATGTCATTTACTTTTGCTGCTATAACTTCATCATTTCTGATGCGATTTTCAAATGCTGCATACCAGCAGAAAGGTGAGAATGTGCTCATATTATTATTAACAAAAATCAATACTTTCTGAGTTATGAGCTGTGAAGTGCAGTTGGGGTCACTCCAGATTTAGTTTTCCCACCATAACTGAACTATCTCAAGCTCGATCTTCAAAAACTGAAAGCTCTCTCAAAGTAATACATATAATACCCATAGTCTTTGGATAGAATATTTTTTTGTTTTTGAGTTATTTAAGGCCGAAGAAGAAAAGATAATTGACATAATTTTTCGGATAAGGAAGTGACTAAGGAAAATGAGATGCTGTGTTGCACCTTCAGTAAAAATTTTACACAAATTGGTCAAAAACTAAGTCTTCCAGTGCTAAAAAAAATGTGCATTTTGGATAAAAAGTTAACGTGTCATGACGTCATTTTACATCATATGACATCAGTCTTCTCAGGGCTGAAAGAACATCATAGGTCACATGTTCTGTCCAAATTTCAAGTTCCTGGCTTATTTGTAAGCTTCATAATGCTTAAATACATTTTCAGGTCCAAAGTTCGAAACTTGGTTTCATCATAGAACCTTGGTCTTTCCAAGTCTGGGAAAATGTACATGGATGGGCACATATATATACATTCTGTGAAAATATGAGGCTATTCCGTCCAGTAATGATCGCTGTAGAGTGCAAACAAACTTAAGAAGCTGTTTTCAACCCTGACGTCATGTGACATCACATGAAGAAAAAAATTGCTGCGATCAAAAGCGCCAAAGTCACTGTGCTTACTGTTAAAATTTCATGCTGCTGACTCATTGGCAAGCGGTTTTAATTTGAATCTCAAAAGGAAGAAAAAAGTAGAATAATAACAAGTAATAATTGTAACAGTAAACTGTTACTAAGTCTCCAAAACGAAGTTTAAGAAATAACCCAGTCATAAGTAAAAGTGAGGGGGTGGGGCCTGACCTCTTGGTGACCCATGTAAACATCAAAAACGTACCAATCAATCCATCTGATCATGACTATCAAGAATATATATGTTTTATGGGTGGGGATCTCAATTGTTTTTTAAATAAAGGTCAGAGGTAAAACTGACTGGGTGGGGCCAGACCCCCTGGGGACACCAAAGTAGTACTTTTCAATCTTTTCATTTTTAGGAACAAAGAAATAAATGATTCAGGGTGGGAAATTTGAAATTTTTAACCAAAATATATCTGTAAAATATATACATGTGTTAAACATTCCTGTTTAATGACTCTAGCTCATACATGTATATTTTGGAGATATGCAAAACAAAAGACTATGTGAAGGGAGGAAGGACCAACAGAAAAAGGCAAATCTCTATGCCCCCACCCTTTGTTTTCAAAGTGAGGGCCATATATACTAAACAAGTGTGTTATTTATTTATTTATTTATTTATATAGAATAAAGGCTGAATAAATGAATCAAAGGAAAGATATCTTGCACAGATAAAAAGGAAATTGTTTTTAACATTTTCGCTTGTTTGGCTATGATTCTTAAATAAGGCATAAATAATAAGTGTTTGTTTTAAAATATAATACTGACCTTTAGCACAAATACATGGGGTCAAGTTGGCGTCAAACATTTCACAGAAGTTGAGGCATTTCCCTCCTCGGCATGTGCCTCTGGAAAAAAAAGAAGAAAAAAAACTCTCCACTTTTCTGAGCATATTCAGAATGTCAAAGGACATAACTCTTCTATGACTGCATGCATTATTAAATGAAGGGGCATATATACTTATCATAGTGACCTTAGTGTGTGTGTATTTATATATGTACAATTTATATAAATAATTACATGTCTTTATGCTCTTCATATTTGGAGGAATATCAAAATAAATGACAACATAATCGTTTTAAAAAATTTTTTAAATATGTTACAATACACAATAAAAAAGTGGAAATTTGTCAGTATATGATAATGATATCATTTACCTAAAAGCATGATATATGCCTAATGATCCTAAAATAAAATCAGTACTGCCATTTCATAAAGTCAGATCCAAGTTTTGTAAAGCGTGATGGAAAGAATATATATTCTCTGAATCATGTTCCAGAAAAATATTGTCCATTTCAAATAAAACAAATTTAATGAGACTTCCTCCTACATGTAAATAAAATGATATTTTTTTCTTATATTCTTCAGTGAATTTTGTAGCAAAGAATCTAAGTACAGATACTTAACAGCTATTTATAAGCTGTTTGTTTTGGAAAAAAGTTTTTCTCAATATTTGACCAAACTGATTCAGTTTTTTCAGAATATTTATTTGATATACATGTACAACTTAATTGGGAAAAATATATACTTTCTAACACTGGGAATACCCAGGGGCTGAAAAGAAACCATTAACCCCTGAATGATGTTGCAGTATATAACGAGAAGGTAGCACTTACTGATCAATGCAAGTTGTGTTGTCACCCTTGCTCTTGGTGATATTTGGACACTGCTTACTGATGCCACTGCAGTAAGTCAAGGTTCTTAATGGTTCAAGCAAACTGTGGACATACTGCTTGGATTGGTTCTCACACACTTTGAACTTACTGATTGGGTTTGTTCTTACAGAGGACCTTCTGTTTGGATCAGTTTCTTAAAAACAGCGGACCCTCTATTTCAAAGGCCCTTTTGACCTTTTTCGGTTCTTACAAACAGATGACCTACAGTTTGGATTTTAAAGCAAATATGGTCAAGGTATTTGCTAATAACATTTGCTTTTTTGGGTCACACTGAACTTGACCTTTGACCCCGAGACCTCTAAGTGGGTCTGGCGGATAGAGCTCATCAAGGTGCATGCACCTGTGAAGTTTAGAGGCTGTAGGTGGAAGGACTTCCGTGTTATTGTCAAGGTTAAATTTGTGACAAAGATACATAGAGACAAGCAGGCCAAAAACAATATGCCCCCCAATCTATCGATGCGGCAGCATAAAAAGGTGAAACTCAGTAGTGTAGGACAAAATAGCCTTAAAAAGTCAAATGTTTCTTACTTTAAGCAGAAGTGGGAGACTAATCTTAAAACCAGCAACCTCAACAGTCCATGGTCTTGACACAGCATACACAACAGCATTTGTAAATTTCTCTACAACTGACCAAATCCAAGAGGATAAGACAAACTACCCGCAGTTCTTAAAACATGCTTAACTACAATCTCAGTCTTAAACTAAGCTAACATACTTAAATCACTCTATTGGTCTTATACTTTTCTGACAACCTGCTTGATTTCCACCAACAGTACTTAGGCTTAGTCATTTGAATAATGCTATAAAACAGGAATGGTAAAGTAAGTAAAGGCATTTCATAGTCTGAGTTTCATGCCATGGGCACATTCACTGACTCTACAGCTTTAACCCCTGGACCCATGTTCTCCAAAATACTTAAGTACGATCTCAGACTCAAATTTGAGTATCATACACAAATCCCTATTATTGAAACCAATGAGCATAGTTTGAGTATAAGTATGAAAATCATACTTAAATACCATTTTTATTTTTGAGAACACGGGGCCGGGTGTTTAGGGTAAATCAGCAGTGTCCCTGGCAGGACTTGAACCTGGGACCTCTCGATCCTACCACTGGACCACTGCTCCCACATAAATGGTGAAATGCATTTCAACTCAGCTGAAGAATGTAAGTATTACTCAGCACTAGCACTAAAGTATTACTTAGTCTTGAGCTTAAGTATTACTTAGCACTAGTACTAAAGTATAACTTAGTCTAGAGCTTAAGTATTACTTAGCACTAGTACTAAAGTATAACTTAGTCTTGAGCTTAAGTATTACTTAGCACTAGTACTAAAGTATAACTTAGTCTAGAGCTTAAGTATTACTTAGCACTAGTACTAAAGTATTACTTAGTCTAAAGCTTAAGTATTACTCAGCACTAGCACTAAAGTATTACTTAGTCTAAAGCTTAAGTATTACTCAGCACTAGCACTAAAGTATAACTTAGTCTTGAGCTTAAGTATTACTCAGCACTAGCACTAAAGTATAACTTAGTCTAGAGCTTAAGTATTACTTAGCACTAGTACTAAAGTATAACTTAGTCTAAAGCTTAAAAGTACAGGTGGTTAATTCTCAAATAACACTAAGTCTTGAAAGCAAACAGTATAAGCTTCTATATATTGTACAAGTTGTTTAAGCTATCCAAAGGATACTCGCACTCTATTTCATCATCGCACGTTCCCTCGAGAGCACGACGGCAGATGGTCCCTTTTGGAGCAGGATGGCAAGTCACTGAGCAGCATCCGTAGTTCATTGGGCTGAAACAGCAATTTTCCTTATGATAATCAGCTGAAAAAGATGGTGTAACCAAAGTGAACCTAACCAAACTGCACATGCAGCAGCATGTTTCATTGATATCCATCAGTTTGTTACTCAGTAATGCTTCTGGACATTCAATTTTGTACTGTTTTAATTAGTACATGTATAACTCTTGAATATTTATATAAAAATTTATGACTTGATAAACACTGATTTGCTAATTATTATGGTGTATAAAACAATGGAATTTTCTAAGCTCCATTATGGTATAAACAAACAAGAGGGCCATGATGGCCCTGAATCGCTCACCTGAGTACCATTGCTTCAACTGATGTCAAGGTTTTTAAACAGACAAGGATACTGATATAACTTAATCTAAAACATTTTACCCCTGACAATACTACACACCAAATATCTAAGCAATGGGCCATATGGTTTCAGAGAAGACTTGGGCACAGGGTCATTTATCACCGTAGGGCCAAGACTTTGAAAATCTTTGTAATGAACCATTAGATGCTACTACATACCAAAAATCTTAGCTCTAGGCCTTATTGATTCATAGAAGAAGATTTTTTAAGATTTTCCTATTTAACTCTATGTTAAACAAGTGACCCCTGGTGTGGGTCATTTATCACCATTGGGCTATGATTTGTACAATCTTGGTAGTGGCCCATAAGATGATGCTACATACCAAATATCTAACCTCTAGGCCTTATGGATTCATAGAAGAAGATTTTTTAAGATTTTCCTATATAACTCTGTGTAAAACAAGTGACCCCTGGTGCGGGGTCATTTATAACTATAGGGCTATGATTTGTACAATCTTGGTAGTGGCCCATAAGATGATGCTTCATACCAAATATCTAAGCTCTAGGCCTTATGGATTCATAGAAGAAGATTTTTTAAGTTTTCCTATATAACTCTTGTAAAACAAGTGACCCCTGGTGCGGGGTCATTTATCACCATAGGGCTATGATTTGTACAATCTTGGTAGTGGCCCATAAGATGATACTACATGCCAAATATCTAAGCTCTAGGCCTTATGGATTCATAGAAGAAGATTTTTTAAGATTTTTCTATATAACTCTTTGTAAAACAAGTGACCCCTGGTGCGGGGTCATTTATCATCATAGGGCTATGATTTGTACAGTCTTGGTAGTGGCCCATAAGATGATGCTACATACCAAATATCTAAGCTCTAGGCCTTGCAGTTTTGCAGAAGAAGATTTTCAAAGTTTGCATTTTTAAAATCTATTTTTAGCTCCTGTGACCTAATTATGCAATGGACAAGAACCATTTATACAACTTTAGTAGAGCTTCATCCAAAGAACATTCCTGCAAAATATTTTTCAAATTGGCCAAGCCGTTTAGGAGGAGATGTTGTTTGAAGCAATTGTTGACACACGGACGACGGACGCCGGACAAAAGGCGATCAGAAAAGCTCACCTTGAGCACGTTGTGCTCATGTGAGCTAACAAGTGACCCCTGGTGCGGGGGTCATTTATCACCATAGGGCTATGATTTGTACAATCTTGGTAGTGGCCCATAAGATGATGCTACATACCAAATATCTTAACTCTAGGCCTCATGGATTCATAGAAGAAGACTTTTTAAGATTTTTCTATATAACTCTTTGTAAAACAAGTGACCCCTGGTGCGGGGTCATTTATCATCATAGGGCTATGATTTGTACAATCTTGGTAGTGGCCCATAAGATGATGCTACATACCAAATATCTAAGCTCTAGGCCTTGCAGTTTTGTAGAAGAAGATTTTCAAAGTTTGCATTTTTAAAATCTATTTTTAGCTCCTGTGACCTAATTATGCAATGGACCAGAACCATTTATACAACTTTAGTAGAGCTTTATCCAAGGAACATTCCTGCAAAATATTTTTCAAATTGGCCAAGCCGTTTAGGAGGAGATGTTATTTGAAGCAATTGTTGACGCCGGACGCACGGACGCACGCATGGACGACGGACGACAGACAAAAGGCGATCAGAAAAGCTCACCTTGAGCACGTTGTGCTCATGTGAGCTAAAAAAGGAGACACTGATCAGATATATATTTTTAGACATACATGTAGCCCATGACAGATGTTTAAGGGAGGTAATTCTTGTGAAACTATAACAAACCTTACCAAACTACTTGTGTATTAGGACATTATGGTCATAAATATTTCTTCTCTCATTAAGTTTCATAAAAAATCCAGCCAACGTTTCTTTTCTGATATGGCTCTGGACAGACGGTCAAGGAAAATAATCTGGCTATTTAATGAACTATCCTTTTAATGCATCTTGTAAATTCCTACAAGGCATTTTAAGGTATTAACCTTTACGTATTCACAAAATTCTGGTGCCCATCATTAGAAATTCCATATCTTCAATCAGAGGATAGTCTGTATATTGGTGTAATTACTCAATTAATAATAAACAAATACTCAATTATTTTCAAATTATCAATTAATATATAAAAGACTCAATAAATCATGTATGCTTTGCATCGTATTACAGAAATGTACATTCTACAAGATTCACCTGCAAGATTTGCCACGCCTCAGTTGACACTGATTGTCACAACATGGGTCAAGGTCATTTGCCGTGTTCCAGCCGCCATCACACAACTCCCCTTCGTCTATCCGCCCGTTACCGCAGAACGCCCCATCACCGCTCCCATCTGCTGGTTCAAAGGAAGCAACACCTTAATTTGTTAATCACAAATTAAATGGACCAGAGGGTTTAAGCTCCACTTTTTATTTTCCATAAATAGCAAAATAAACTGCTCACAAACAATTTGACAAATAAACGTATATGCACTGTTGTCAAGGGATTTTAAAATGACGCAAATGAGAATTATAGTTCTTGGTCACTGCACTACCCCTCAATGAGATCTATCCACATACATTGTTGTAATTATGAAGTTTCATCTTGATACCTTTTATACTTTTTGAGTTACAACCCAGACAAAAATTAAGTATAAAAATTTACAAAGGGCAATAACTCCAAATTACGCAACTGAGAGTTATGGTTCTTGGTCACTGAAATTCCTCTCCATGAGATCTATCTACATATGAAATTTCATCATGATATCTTTTATACTTTTAGAGTTACGGTCCGGACAAAAAAACCTGATAGACAGCTGGACAAATGGACAAATGGCTGGACGGACAGACAGACAGGCTGAATCCAAGAACACCACCTTACAACTTCATTGTGCAGGGGGTATAAACTGAAAAAGGCTATTTTTGGGGGTTGCTATCATTCTCATTAAAACATTGAAGTATAATTGTTAACCTCTTATATCATTTGGTATATTTTGACTCTTTTTCTGATTTTCATTCCTTACGTTCTGACAGTTACTAATGAAATTTTCTTCCTTTCCTTCTAACTTAAATCTTGAAATGATATTTTTTTTTCAAATTTCATTTCTGAAATCAAAAAAACATAAGTGTTGATCTAAGAAAGGATCATACATTGGGAAGGACTCTTTTCAATACCCTGTTTGTACTGTAGAAAATATTAAACTTTTTTTTTTTCTCAACAAAATATTTCATGACAAAATATTCTTATTCATAAAATATGTCAAATCTTATGCTACAAATGAAAATAAATCTTTATACCCTACCTGTGAAGCAATCAAACCCTTTGGCTTTCAACACCTTGAAGATGAATTTTCGACTGCATGGAGAAAACAGCTGAAATACGATCAGATTTTAACCCAATAATTCATATACACTCATTTTGGCAAACAAAGCTGACAGCTCCTTTAGGAGAGACAGGTTCAAAAAATTCAATGCCAATGAAAAACATTATTTTACAATACCAAATGATACATACATGAAAAATACTGAAGACATTTCAAGGCTTTCTCTAAGCTTATTTCTTTTAACATTAATTGGGAAACAAGTTTTTATGTTGTTATTGTTGTATTGGGGTTTACCGTCACTGCAATAGTATTTCAATCATATAGCAACGTCCAGTTAAATACAGGTGGAGGAAGACCCCGAGTACACAGAGGTACCCGGGTAGAACCACCGACCTACCGCAAGCTAGCTGGAAGGCTTCCTCACATGAAAAATCTGAACCGGGATTCAAACCCACAGCGGTGAAGGGCTGAGAGATTTGTAGTCCATGACTGTAACCGCTTGGCCACGGCGGCCCCTTTTATGTTGTAGTACTGACAACTTAAAATTTGGAGAAACATGAGTAAGCAGCAAGGTAGATCTGTCAGTAGAGCATTAAACCCTTAAAGCAACAGGCTGCAGGTTCGAGTTCTGAATAAGCTGCACATTTTTCTCGCCAAGTGAAAATCACATCTTAAAAGTATCACAGGTATATTATGGAGGTGTATTTTTTTATAAAAAATTTTGAGAGAATAGCTATCTTGAAACAAATAAATCAAATATTCTAGTCCCCAAAAAGGGTTTAAACCCACAACTCTCTGATCTGCCATCATTGACACTGTCACTTGTTCCACAGGACCTATATTTTAAGGCCTTAGTGACAGATTGTGAGAGACAAGACTAATGTCCACTGAGGCGTGATGCTCTAACAAAGACTTTCAATGAGATTCAATGTGCTTTTGGGGCCTCTGTGGTCGAGACGGTAATGTTGCTGACTTAAGCACTCACTCAGCCCCTCACCGCATGGGATCGAATCCCAGCACGGTAATTCGGATTTTCATGTGAGGAAGCCTTCCAGCTGGCTTGCGGTAGGTCGGTGGTTCCACCCGGATGCCTCCGTGCATTCGGGGTCTTCCTCCACCTGTAATAAGCTGGACGTCGCTATATGACTGAAATACTGTCGAAGCGACGGTAAACTCATATAGTCAAGTCAATGTACTTTTCAATGGATTTGTATGCAACTGAATGTTGCAAAAATAAGATTCGAGGCAGAGGAAAGTACTCTTCAAAGGTGCCTAACGCAGTAACATGGTAAACAAATATGGATGACAAGGATTTTGATTTTCATATTTAGAACAGATATTACTTAAAACTAGAAGCCTAGCACTTGTTTATTTAGACAGTGGTTAAGGGACCCGCCATATATTGGTGTTATACACCGGGCACGTTAAGAACTAGGGGATCTATTCTGAATGCAGTAGGGTAGAGCACCACCATTCACAAAACGCCTGAGTGCGAACCCAAACAACGACCTAAATGGTTATCAAATGTGATTTTTTTTCTTTCTGTTTGGAGTCATTAAATTAGTGTTCAAGTGCCATGTTAAATGCAGGGATTATCTGCTAAATCTTGCAGATTGGTATTTATTTCAAATGGAAGATCAATAATGTCTACATTTGTCACCATCTTGAAAACACTTTTTTTTTTTGCTACAAAAAAAAGTAAAACATTACAAAGAGTGCAAAGAAAACATGAATATATGACAATACAACACTTTGCTGGTTGCGATACTAACCTTGTTGTTCTTGTCGTAGCCACTGACTGCCCATGGGTACATGATGTATTTCCCATCTCCGTAGTCCGACGGGGCGCAGCTGTCTGTTTCTGGGTCATGCTCACTCCCAAAATTGTGCCCAAACTCTGAAAAAAATCTTGGACATGTTCACAGAGCCCTATGGTACGGTGTATTCAAGACATCTTGTTACAAGTCTGCTGGATAAAGGCTCCTGCCTGCATTCCGTGAAGTAAGGGATCGCTAAGATGAGTGGTTGCAACCCTGTTAAATCTCAGTGAATGTAATCAAAGTACCAACCCGCTATTGTTAGCTAACGTGAGCTAACTGACACTTTTAAAATACGCGCGGCAGATCTGACATATGTTATCTATACAACATCGTTTGTAACGTTGAAATAATTACCCAGGTTAATATACATGTATGTGTAAGATACAGTACAACCTATCCAGGGGATGCACAAAATTTTGTTTCTGAATGCAAAAGGTCTTTTAATCCAGGTTCAAATTTAATGAAAAGTTACTTTAAGGAATTTCAATACACAGCATCTTAAGGTAATTTTTTATTACAGGTCCACCTATACATGCTACAAAAGGAGCCTCTAATTAAGAGTAAAATAAGGGATCATACTTCTGCCTCAAGTGCATAAATTTCAAAATTAACTCAAAATTGCTCAATACAATGGTAACTAAATGCGTGAAGTTTCATCAAATGATGTTTTTTTTTTTAAATCAATTGTTATGCGTGACAAAAAAACTATAACACTGATGATACATTTTTATAAAATTAAAGGCTTTATCTACATTATTTTCAAAATGAAACCCAAGATGCAAAGCTAAACAAGAAAGGGAATATACCTGTGAATTTTCAACAATTTAAGATGAATACTCCTCAAGTTATGACAGCAACAACATGTACCTGTTATACATTACAAAGTAAAGGGCCATAACTATGTTTCGACTTAATTAATTTCATAACACACAACAAACATACTTATGAGGAAATAAACCAGTGAAGTTTCAACACTTAAGTTTATATACTTTTGGAGTTTGGAATGCTTCAAAAATCTAGACAGACATGCAGACAGATTGATACGGACATGGGCACATCTATGTTTTCCAAATTCAATAGGTGGTGGCATAAAGTTTTGGGGTAAGTCTGACATCACATTTTATTGTTTATATTATGTACATGGCTAATCAATAAATATCACATTAAGAATGAGATTATGTTTATATTAGAAAATCTTAGAAAATCAAGGAACAAAATTTACAATTTTGCAAACTTTTGGCCCACAAACCTACTTCTACAGCAATTAGATTTCTGTGCATACATGTACATTGTTTAAGACTATACTTTTTTACTGAGGCCAACTGAATAATGGATCAGCTGAGTGAATGTCAGACCCACCAACCGATCCACTTATTGATTGATTGATGATTGACAGACAGAAGCTCACCATGAGCCGTAACAAGCTGTGCCTGTAGGGCCAAGACTCTATGACCTCCAGCGTTCTTTGATGAACTCCAGCCAGTGTTCAACGTCATCTCCCCATTGTTGTACTTGGGATACACTAAAACAATAAAAATGTAAAATAAAGTCCAACTCCCTATAAACAGCTATACCACAAACTGTACCATGCTACTGCCAGTACTCATTATAGTATTAATACTAAACAAGATGTGTTCGAAAAACACTATGCCCCCCCCCCCCCCCCCCACATCTGAGAAGGTCAGATGTCAAATAATTTATGTCAACTGAAAGCCATTCATGAGTGAAGTAAGTATGTTAAATATATAGACTTATATATATAATAATGGTCAAGACAAAAATCATTAAAAAAAGAATAATAAAAGGGAGCTAAATAATTTTAACAAGAGCTGTCAGAGGACAGCACCCTCGACTATTCAAAATGCTTGTTGGTAAATCAAATGAAATCTATTTCAGTCTTGTCCATCACATACCCTGTACATAACAATAGTCAAAAATGATATACCTTGATTGACTGATACCCCTTTATATTTTTATGAAGTCTAAAATCAATCCCATGCCATAGCTGCTGAGACATAAGCATAATACAAATGTAACACTGTACATGCAAAACTTTAACCAAAAATCCAAGCTAGAAAAGGGCCATAATTTGCATAAAATTCAGTCCAAAAGTTATCCTTCTTGGTTTTCTGATGCCCCTGAAGACACTCCTTAACTTTCTAGTCAATTCCACAAGCAATTTCTGAGATATAAGCTGGATAGTAGCTTGAATGCAAAAATTGAACCAAATTCTAAGTTAAAAAGGGGCCATAATTTTTAATATATTCCATTAAGTGTTATCTTCCTTTATATTATGATACCACTAAACATATTAAAGATATTTCAAATCAATCCCATGCCTGGACTCTGAGATATAGGTATGAAAGTACATTGCATGCAAAACTTTAACCAAAATTTCTAAGTTAAAAAAGGGGTCCATAACTTGTAATATATTCCATCAAAAGTTATCTACCTTGACAGTATGATACCCCTAAACAAATTAAAGATGTTTCAAATCAATTGCATGCCTGGATACTGAGATATTAGCATGAAAGTACTTTGCATGCAAAACTTTAACCAAAATTTCAAAGTTAATAAGGGGCCATAATTCATATTAAATTCAGTCAAGAGTTATCTACCTTGGTTGTCTTATGCCCCTGAACATATTTATAAACTTTCAAGTCAATACCATAAATGGTTATTAAGATATAAGGTTAATAGTAACTTGCATGCAATAACCAAACGCTGCAACACCAACGCCGACGCAAGGGCGACTACAATAGCTCTCATACTCTTGGAATAGTCGAGCTAAAAATATAGAACCCCACAGAGTTCTATTTCTTATCATTACACTTCCGCTGCTCACTATCTATTTAAAATCAATACCTCGAATAGTTCAGGAGTTATGTTCTTGACAAAAATTGTTATATAAAATAAGGGGAAATAATCAGAAATTCAGACCAGGCAGAGTTATGTTTATTGGTTACTACACTGCTCCTACTTGCTATCATATTATGTTTCAAGATTCAAGTCCTTATTGTTTTTTGTTTATGAGTTTTGCTTCCCAAGAAAATTTATAAAATAAATAAAACGAGATAATCAAAAACCAGACTTGGTAGAGTTATGGTTCTTAGTCAGTGCACTATTCCTAGTTGCATTCTACTTATATATAAAGTTTCAAGTCAAACCTTGTATAGTTTTCATATATATAGTAAATAAGTTATTATCTGGACAGAAATTCATTGTAAAAGTAAATAAAGGGAGACAATGCAAAAACTGGTCCATGATCACAGATCTCGGGAGCATAAAAATTAAATTGTTTAAAAAGTGTCAGTATATACCCATTTCAAGAAAACTGTTTCCACTATCAGTCTAAACAATTCTTTCAAAATACTTATATATGCTTGAAAGTAGAGTGTTTCTTTGGTACACATGTGTCACATGCAGAAGCACGACTGAAAAACACAGACAAATTATGATAGACAGGCGGACGGACAGACAACCATGAAATGATCCGTAAGTGTCACCTCTGCTTACAACTATCAGCAGGCTACAAAAAAATCTTTATCTTCTTATTATCACTGAATGAAAAATTTTGTATAGGCAGAAACTGGAGTCAAGGTAAAAACCTATGTGTCAGAATAGGTGACCAGTCTGGCTGACATTGGATTGAACCTGGGTTTCACTGGATAGGAAAGTTTGAAAAGCAGCAATAGGAAAAGGTTCTACCCAGTAAATGGAGGACAGACTTTAAATGAATTTCCCAACCCCTATCAATGTGGGGGTGAGTTGAATAAGAACTTACTCGGGGAGCAGATGCCTCCTACAGCCGACCGTCTCTCTGAGGCAATGTACGCTAGGCCGAGTACGCCATCTTCGAAGCTCCGGAAAGTGAACAGGTGGGCCAGGCAAAACTTACGAAGATATTTATCCATACTGAATGCCTTAAATAGATTAAATATGCATAGTTTGTAGAATCTGAGCTACAATATTGTACGAGAAACAAAAAAGATGATTCTATGAGGACTTCTGACCTGGGTCTAGTCTGTTTGCCATGGTGATAAAAAACACTGTATGAGTTAAGTTAGTATTGAAGATTTCCCAATTCGAAAAAAAAAAAAAAAATCAAATCTGATTTTAAGAAATTAAAAAAGATTATGAATATTAAATAAGTGACTGAATCAGGTGAGAAGCTATTGTTTAAGCTTATGGATGGGCCTTACCTCTAGCAAGTCCTTAGTTACCCAGGCCTCCGCTCTGTTGTAATGGGGGCTTTTCTGGAGGAAGGCAGTTTGCGGGTGGGACTCATTGTGTATCCTCATCTGAAACCAATCACACACAGTTAGTGTCAGAGAGTACAGGATACAGCATGCATCACAAGAAAAGCGAAAATTACTCAAAATAAAACATGAGGGACGACCACAAAACTGTTACATCTCCTTCTATTCCTATGCACATGGAGATAATTTCGCCATTAGCCCTCAAAATCTGAAGAAGAATGTGTCAATGCAAGTCAGTAACTTCCATTCCATGACAGACTCTCTTTCCAAATGAGTAACTATGACCCCTGATGATGCCACCTGTGGACTCATTAATTTTCATGGGGTACTAATTTTCATTGATTCCATCGATGGCTTTATCCATGAATATCATTCCCCATGAATATGTTCATTTTATAAAACACAAGTTTTTTAAATCATGAATCCACAAATATATGTTCCAGTGATATTAACCTCATTATAAATTCTACAAAATGTTAATGAAAAAAATGGTTTCACAGTAACAGCGAGTTACTTAAAACATCTGATTATAACTGATGTCTAAGAGCCTTACAAAATTTGACCGATGTCTGTGACATGAACCATGCACAATACTCAGATTCATGTAGGGTAAAAACCTTGTGGTCTTAATAGCAAGGTGGTCTTAAAGCAAGGCCCTACTGTAATTTCAATTAATTAATCATAAATAATTAGTCTGATAATTTCCTTGTGATGCAAAAATTTCAAATTATTGTTTGTTTGTTGCTTTTTTTTCTCAAAAAGGACAGGATAGATTGGTTTTAAGAGTGTTAATAATATATAGAAAGTATTTATCATGTTTATTTCAATGCAATCTATACGGTAAATTTATTTTAAATCTATAATATTTTTTCGCTAATTAGTAAAACCTAGTGAAACTTAAGGTATCACTGTCTGTGATGAATACCTCAACAATGATTAAGAAATTCGTCTGAGTTAAAATTGTGAATTTAACCAAAGTTTCAAGTTCAGGTGCATTTTATTATATCATGTGGGCAAAGCCTGTTTGAAATAATTATTTGAACCTGAATGAGAAACATTTTTCATCCATACAGTTTTCTTGAAACTTTTCTTCTTCTTTCATTGTAATGGCTATCAATCATTTTCTGATTATAATGGCCAAAATTTTAGACCTTATGGTCAAGGATTTCCAGTTTTTTGCTGAAGAGACAGCATTGGAAGAGACAGTAGTCAGATACAAGGGAGTCCGTGTGTGATACCCTAGCTCATTTTGCGAATAGTCCCCTTTGGTTCTTTTACATGCCCGGTGTATAGTACCAATACACGGGAGACACATTCCTGGGTAGAACCAGTACTGAGTACTCAGAGTTCCCATTGCAATCTATTTGCCAAGTGCCAGGTAAGGGTGCATCTGGTACCAATTTTATATGTCTCTGGTTTGATGTGGTAACTGGAGGAAGTG
Source organism: Solen grandis (assembly GCA_021229015.1). NCBI lineage: Eukaryota > Metazoa > Mollusca > Bivalvia > Adapedonta > Solenidae > Solen > Solen grandis. Next base: position 52,271,007 of record CM037790.1, read on the forward strand.
CCCCAAAAGGGATTTGAACCCCAGACCTCCCTAACGCAAAGTGGACACTCTACCACTGAGCTATTGCACCGGCTCAAACGCTGAACCTACAAGCCAAATATCTCCCATATTCTTTTCTTTTTAAATATACAAATAATGATGATAAATAAAGAAAGGTGCATGTACATTTGTGGTTTACATTCTTTACTTACATTTTTTTAAATTCTCTTAACCTCTTTTTTATATATGTATCTCTGTTATCAATGTAATTACTGCCCCCTACAACTTGCAAAATGAACATCAAGTGGTATCTTGGTTATTTTACTTAAATCTAAATAATGTCATTTTTTTACTTCCACATATTTTCATTAAACAAATTATTAAAACATCTCGGCACCATTTGAGCGTGTTCACATGCCATGAACTGTGTTTTATAGTGAATTTACACACAATTTTTTTCTTCTTTCTGTACATGGAGAAAGATGTTAAATAAAAGATATTTTATTTTTATTTTTTGTTAAACAAAATTGGACCAGACAACATGTATAATTCTTATATAGTTTCACTTCTTTTGTGAAACAAGGATAAACCTGTGAGAGTGAAAAAATCTGTTACCTCTGCCACCTCAAATCCAATCCCCTTCATAGAATTGCCACTTTCATCAAAGTCTGTCTGTCGGTATATACTGCTAACAATCTGTATCACGTTTATCTAAAAATAGATCATGTCAATCAATATACAATACTTGCATCATTATCCGAAAGTCTTTAACAAGCATCAAAACTTGACCCTGAAAAAAATTTAAGTCAGTAACACATTCAGTAACTGCTAACAGTCGATCTCATTGGCTAGCAGTTGAGAGCTGGTACCCTGCTTGCATTCTATACACTACAATATCACAGGGGTGCAGCCCCTTACATTAGGGAATGTTAAGTTTACTGACCTTGAATTTTAGATGTGGGTAGGTAGTTAGGATTTTTTTTGTGTGATTTTAATCTGAAAAGATTTATAAGAGCTATGATGTAAATGTGCAAAGCTCTTTGGTATAAACTCAAAAATGATTTCTTAGTACTTGATAATTTAACAAAGCAATAAAACTACCATAAAACGGTGAGGCTGATTATCATGGTAAACATATATACAAAAATATGTTGGGTTTTTTTGCAATTAATTTTTTGAGTTTACAACCAAATCTAAGGTCAGTTGTTAAAGAGCAATCAAACTTAAGCATAGGCTTAATTAATCACATCATCATCAGCAAAAGTTTTCAGTTTACATCAACACCTGACCCTAAAAAGAAAATTACATCAGGGTTGGGATTCTTACTTACCCATCTTGGACCTGAGGGTCCTGTCACTCACCTGGGATACAGCATGGCCCACACAGTACGACCCAGTATATTATCCCTTTACCTCATGAGTATTCATGTAAAATTTATGACTTGATGAATATTAATTTACTAAATCATTTTTAATGGCATATGCAACAAATGGATTTTTCTTTGCTATGCATTGAATAGAATGTCAAGATCAATATTGTACGAGCAAACTGAGGAGACACTGGTTTGGTCTGTTTGTAAAGGTGTCAAAAGACATCCTTGTAAGGTAAAGGGTTATAAACTAGTCAGGCATGCATATGAGAAACCAGGAAATTCTAAAATATTTCAGTTAAATAATTAAACAAATTACAAAGCAGGGCGTATTACCATGTATATAGCTGTCCCTGATATGGATCCACCGCCCATGTGCTCAAAGAACAGATGGTCTGCCACAACCATCAACTGACACGTGGTCCGAGACCCCAGATATGGGGACTGACGCTTACTTCGCCTGGAGTCTGTAAAAAGCAAGTGTATCGATTTAACATAGCCAGTTAATACATCATATGAACAACAAAAGTTAAAATGACCTATCTCTTTTCTTTATTATCAACATCATCATCAACTACAACTGCTTCATCTTATTTGCTGGAATAAATACAGAAAAGGTTATTTCATTTTTCAGTAAAATATGGGATATTTCTTTAGGCCTGAGTATCACCTGACAAAATCATATTGCTTAAGCGCTACACCAGAATCCTTATTTTGATACATATCAGTATGTAATGGGTAATTTAAGGAGCTACATTTGGCCTTTCCGGTGGTGTCTTACCATGAATGTCTTTAAATAGGCCATACCACCACTGTTCTGCAATGTAACATGCACATGCATTTCTCTCGTTTTCTTTGGTTAACATTCACATACCCCCAGAAAACGTTTTACACAATCTAATTTGGAAAGGACTCTTAATTTGCGTCATCATTCAATGACATTTTCAAGGGATGCTACACTGTGTTGCACAAATTTGCAAGTTTCATATTGATATATACATCCATGACTTTCACACAGCGGTACTGCAGTATACATGTACCAGTGAAATGTTACACAACTACTAGAGCTATCAATGAAGTGGATAAGTAATCTAACTTATTACTTCATAAGTATTCATAAACAATTTTATGACTTGATGAATATTAATTAACTGAACTTTAAATGCTATATGAAACACTGGACTTTTCTTTTCTGTGTAGAGTCTGGGCCACAATACTGTACTCCTTCCAGGAGCTGTCTGATCTGGGTGTGCTCTGTTTGCCGATGCATCAAAATGAGTCTATATGTAGAAAAGGGTTAACCCAACATCGTAACAGATATCAATTTTTTATATGGAAAGAGACGAGTCCTATATAGGTTCTTTGTGAAGAGAGAGGTGTATGTATAATAGTACTGGACATCTTGGGGACATACCATCCTCTGTCTGTACTTCCACCCTCCCATGAAGCTCTGCATCCTCCTCCTCATCTCCTTCTCGAATACCACATGTACTGTGTCTGAAACAGAGTGATACCAATCATTTGTTTGTTTTTTGGGTTTAACTGCCCACTGACAATATTTCAGTCATTTGGATATGATGTCTACTTGAGACGGATATAGTGCTTCCACACTGCAATATCACGCCGTAGACACATGGCATGATACAACACCCAGTCACATTATCCTGACACCAGGCCAACCAGTCCTGGAACTACCCGAATATGCTGAGCACCAAGCAAGGGAGCTATACCAGTACCATTTTTTATGACTTTGGTATGTCCTGGCTGGGAATCAAACCAAGACCTAGAGACTCCTGGGCAGATGTCCTAACCACTCAGCCACCAGGACCGGTAATACCAGTAGTGTCTGAGTTCGAGAAATACATGTATCAAATACCATATGTATAATGTAATGTGTCTGAAACAGGAAAAAAATACCACCAAATACCCCATGTACTAAGTATGAAACAGGGAAAGACTTTAAGTATTGTGTCTGAAACAGGGGAATATCATATGTTAATATCATAATTTATAAATATCATAATTACTGTATACTTACTGTAATATAGAAAAAAATCAAATTTAATATCATAAATAATTAATGTCATAATTACTGTATACTTATTGTAATATAGAAAAAATAAAATATCTCACGTACATGTAGTCATGTACGTAAGATATTTTATTTTTTCTATATTACAATAAGTAATGTACCCATTCTGACCCAATAACATACTACAGTCAAGACTCGTTATCTCATCATCAACGAAATCATCATTTTTATGTCGAGATATGAAAATGTTGACATATGAATTTACATGTACCTTGAAACGTGTATCATATATAAACAATTATTCACGAAATGCATACGCATTTGAAACAATTTGTCCATAAACGCTCTATATACTTATTAAAAAAGACTTGTCTTACATGTTATAGCCTAAACTGAGTTTTGTTAAGTTGATGATTAAAGTATCTTTCAGTATACTCGCTGCTAATACTGCAAAATGGCGTGGACATTAAATCACTAGAGTTGTGAAAATAGTTCACGCTTTTTATAATTTAGTTAAGCATGTCTGATTGCATCTAGCATTAATCAGTTAAATTCCAAACGTTTCAGTTTGCAACAATTTAATGTTGTAATTGACACCAATTGCGCTGGTTGTTGGGGACATAATCTACTAAAGTGTGAAAACATACAGCAGCGAAACTTAATTTTTGTATGTCCGTGAGCATGTCAGCACGTTTCGAGATAAACGCGTAGTTTCAGGTGAGAATTTACCCATCGGGACCAAAGAAATATGTTGAGATATAAAAAAAAATGTTGAAATACAAAATGTCGAGATAAGACTGGATTTTATATATTTTGATAGAGAAAAAAGTAGGGACTTTCAAAGTATGTCGAGATATACTAAATGTCGAGACAAGCGATGTCGAGATAACAAGTCTCAACTGTAAATACTTTTGGTGCATGGGTTATTTTCAGGTTTTGACCACTTTGTATGCTTTTGATTGAAACATCCAAGGCATTAAGTTGCAACCACATTTTTTGAAAAAGTTCTGAGAAAATATATACATGTACATTGTATCAAAAAATATATCATCAGCCCAATAATGTTTCTTTGATAGCTGAAAAGAAATGCAAGAGGAAATTTTTTTAAATTGTTGTTGTTGTATTGGAGTTTACCATCGCTGCGATGGTATTTCAATCATATAACGACGTCCAGCTAATTACAGGTGGAGGAAGACCCCAAGTACACAGAGGTACCCGGGTAGAACCACCGACCTACCCCAAGCCAGCTGGAAGGCTTCCTCACATGAAAAATCCGAAGTCCCTACCGGGATTCGAACCCACAGCGGTGAGGGGCTGAGAGATTTGTAGTCCACGACTGTAACCGCTCGGCCACGGTGGCCGCCACATTTTTTAAAGGTTGGTAGAGTAACTGTTGTCCTTGTTAAAAAATAATTAGAAACTTTGACCTTGAACTTTGACCTTGACCTGGCATACTATAAGTGACTACTAATTAGTACTTACATGTGTTGACCAGAGTCAGGGAACTTGACCTTCATGTCAGACTGCTTATAAGCCACCATTGTGTGATTATTTGATGGGCCCATAAGTCTCCATGACGGCTGAAAAATATAGTTAGAGATAACGACCTAGATAGGTCAAATATAGGTCAAAATATCAGTACTGGTACAGTACTATAAGCAAATAGTGGTAAGTAACCAAATTTTCTGAACAAATCTGTAAAATAAATAACCACCAATTCATTAAGGAATATGCATGGATGGTTATTAAAATAAATGATAAATTGCTAAAATCATATCAGATTTAGATTAAATTCACTTGCAACTTGACTAAATTCACAATTCAAGTTTTTTGTAAGATCTGCCACCCCTGAATTTAGCGAAAAATGATAAACTTTGTCCATTTGATTGTAATTTAATATCACTTGATCACATGGCTATTTCCAGCTTATTACAGGTGGGGAAAGTTAAACCTTATTTCAGAAACAGCAAGAACCAAGCTTGATTCACTGAATGACCACAAGCAAGTGAGGAGTTTTCCTTACATAAAAAATCAGAAGTTCCTAGATCAGGATTCAAATCCACAGCAGTTAACCCTTTCCCTCATAGAGGACACCATAAAAAGACCTATGCGAACAGCATAAAACCAGATCAGCCTGCGAGTAACTCGCTGCTCCTCAGTGGTCTGGAAATGAGGATTTTGTAAATAAATTTGGTAAGGTCTAACTGTGGTTTTCTGCAGATCAGGCTTTATATGATACCTACTGAGGGCGTCAAAATGAGTCTATATGAGGGAAAGGGTTAAAGGTTAAATAATGGGCTTCAATGACCTTAACCGCTTGACAATGTATACCCCCTGGAAATGATTATACATACCTCTATGATATAAGTATCGTCGTCCGTCATGATGTTTGCCAGGATGTTGCCGCTGTCTTCATAATTCACATTCACCACTGCATGAGGGTCACCTGCCAAACTGCCGGACAACAAGGCCCCTGTATTAATACTGATTTGTTCAGCCCTGCCGTCTGCTCGCACAACGGATCCTTTGAATCCCCGCGATAAAATCTTTGAAGGTTTCAAATAAAGATGAAAAGGTCTAAAAGAAGAAAAAACATAATACTGTAAAGAATTTAAAATGAACTTTATAAAGCAGGAAAAATAATTATAATGAAATTTGCATCAGTCTTCAAGATACCAAACTCAAATTCCTCCATAAGTAACAGTAACACCATAAAATGACTAAAATGTATATATTATCTATCCAAACAAAGTTACGGCCCCTAAAGTCTTTGATATTTCTATAATATCATCCAATGCAATGTTATGCAAGGTTTTCAATATTTTCTGATAAAAGTCCTCAGGACTCAATTTTTCGGGTAAACAGGATTCCTCTTTCCTGAAAAGCCGCTTTATCAAAAATGTATAGAAGGTCTTTAACTTTCCCGGACAGCAACTACATATAAATTTATGGGAGGTCTTTAACTTTTTGAACAGCCCTACATCATAAATATATAGGAGGACTTCAACTTTCCTAAACAACCCCTACATGATAAATTTATAGACAGACTTTAACTTTCCTGAACAGTCCCTACATCAGATAAATAGAAGGACTTTAACTTTCCTGAACAGCCCCTACATCAGAAAAATAGAAGGACTTTAACTTTCCTGAACAGTCCCTACATCATAATATATAGGAGGACTTTAAACTTCCTAAACAGCCCCTACATCAAAAAATAGAAGGACTTTAACTTTCCTGAACAGCCCCTACATCATAATATATAGGAGGACTTTAAACTTCCTAAACAGCCCCTACATCATAATATATAGGAGGACTTTAAACTTCCTAAACAGCCCCTACATAACACATAGGAGGACTTTAACATTCCTGAACAGCCCCTACATCATAATATATAGGAGGACTTTAAACTTCCTAAACAGCCCCTACATCATAATATATAGGAGGACTCTAAACTTCCTAAACAGCCCCTACATAACATATAGGATGATTTTAACATTCCTGAACAGCCCCTACATCATAATATATAGGAGGACTTTAAACTTCCTGAACAGCTCCTACATCATAATATATAGGAGGACTTTAAACTTCCTGAACAGCCCTAATCATATATATAGGAGGACTTTAAACTTCCTGAACAGCTCCTACATCATAATATATAGGAGGACTTTAAACTTCCTGAACAGCTCCTACATCATAATATATAGGAGGACTTTAAACTTCCTAAACAGCCCCTACATCATAATATATAGGAGGACTCTAAACTTCCTGAACAGCTCCTACATCATAATAGGAGGACTTAAACATTTTGGCTGATATTTGACAGGGACTCCAGATTTTGGAATCCTAATGAGAATCTCCTTAATGAAATGGATCACTGACTCGTACCTGCCCAGGGTATTCAGCTTGATCTCAGTGATATGTGCATCGCTGTTGGGATCAGGGTCCACTGAGCGTTTTGTTCTATGTGAAATATCCGATATCTTCAATGTCTCGAAGTAACTTAGCTGCTCATGAATACTAGCAGAGACTGAAAATAGAATAAAAAATCATGTTACAGTAAAATACACACAGTTTTGAATGTTCCAGAGACAAATGATGTTGTTATGCTGGAGGTCACTGCAACCAAAATATTGTTTCAGTCATATAGCCACATCCAGCTAATTATAATTTGAGAAAGACCCTGACTTCACAGAGGCACCTGGGGCCTCCGTGTCTGAGAGGGTAAATTCACTGACTAACACTCACTCAGTCCCTCACTGCATGAATTCAAATCCCAACATGGTCCTTCTGATTTTCATGTGAGGAAGCCAGCTGGCTTGCGGTAGGTTGGTGGTTCTCCGTGCATTCAGGGTCTTTCTCCACCTGTAATTAGCTGGACGTCCCTATATCATATGACCGAAATACTGTCAAAGCGACGGTAAACTCAAATAGTCAAGTCAAATCAAAGAGGCACCAGGGTAGAACATGTGACCTACTGCAAACCAGCTGGAAGGCATGCTCACATTAAAAATCCAAGTGATTGGAACCACAGAGGCATACTCTAAAACAAATGAAACCACCATATTCTTTCATTGTATGTCGACTTAATATCATACCTCATAACATACAATGAATTTAAAAGCATGATACCACTTTACAACATGCTATAAATTTAAAAGTATGATACCACACTTTACAACATACTATAAATTTAAAAGTATGATACCATTTCATAACTTGCTATGAATTTAAAAGTATGATACCACACTTTACAACATACTATGAATTGAAAAGTATGATACCACTTTACAACATGCTATGAATTTAAAGTATGATACCAACTCTACAACATACTATGAATTTAAAAGTGTTATCCCACTTTACAACATACTATAAATTTAAAAGTATGATACCACACTTTACAACATACTATGAATTGAAAAGTATGATACCACTTTACAACATGCTATAAATTTAAAAGTATGATACCACACTTTACAACATACTATGAATTGAAAAGTATGATACCACTTTACAACATGCTATAAATTTAAAAGTATGATACCACACTTTACAACATACTATAAATTTAAAAGTATGATACCATTTCATAACTTGCTATGAATTTAAAAGTATGATACCACACTTTACAACATACTATGATTTTAAAAGTATGATACCACTTTACAACATATCAATATAATTAAAGAAATTAAAATTACAATTTCAGGTACTTGCTTTTTTTTCTTTTTTTTTTGCGAGTGGAAATAGAGAAGCTAATGTTAAGTTAAAGAACTATGATCCAAAACCTGCAGTTAAAGATGGTGAATGTCTGGAGAGAGACAGAAAGACCCACCACTCTGCCATATGGGGCCTGAAACTAAAATATTCAGCTTATTTTCACTATATGCTATGGTTCAGTGTTTTGCACTGTGTTGTTAAAACTGACATTTGACTCTTTACAAGTAAAGAATTTAAAACCTTAAAATTGCAAGCTGATTTTTCATTTATCAAGTAAAAATAATTACTACTTGCTAAAAATAGCAAGTGCAAAATCTGGCTAAATTCAAGCCCTGACATGCTAGGCATTTTAAAGTATAATACCACACTTTACAACATACTATGAATTTAAAAATATGATACCACTTCATAACTTGCTATGAATTTAAAAGTATGATACCACACTTAACAACGTACTATGAATTTTAAAGCATGATACCACAATTTACAACATACTATATATTTAAAGGTATGGTACCACACTTTTTACAACATACTATGACTTTAAAGGTATGATACCATACTTTTCCACCATACTATGAATTAAAAGGCATGATACCACACATTACTACATACTATGAAAGGTATGATACCAACATTCTATGAATTTAAAAGTATGATACCAGACTTGTTGGCTAATTAATTGTAAATAGAACCCTTCTGCTAAGAAATTAAACATCATGGAGGCATCAGGATTAATTTTGCACTAAAACAATTTTCTGGATATACATTTTGCACCTGTAAGAAAGGCTGTAACAGTAACACCCCTTTAACTAACAGAGAAAAACTTCTTTCATACACTGATAAACAAAATTAGAATAACAACAGGCTTAAATAATGTATGAACTATTTAGTACATGCATGTCTATCTTTATTGATTTCACATTCCTTTAAGTTTAAGTTAAGGCACTTACAGACAAGAAATGTGTCCAGAGGACACAGATGCCCCAGCCATCACATTTTCCAAAACAAAGGCCAACATCCAGGAGCGCAAGTCAAGTCCTGAGTAATATCCATGAAGTTTAAAGTCTGTAGCACAAATACCTTCAGAGTTACCCTGTGTCACAGTTTTGGGATGGACAAACAGCAAATTAAGGCAAATCTATAATATATGCCTCACCTAAAAATGCAATTGCAAATGAAGAAGAGAGCACAGAATCTAACAATAACAACAACCATAGCCACACAAAACAAGTGCTCAAACATCTGACAAATTGGGCATTGTCAATGTGATCCGATATAAATACCTAGGTGCACAAGTTCATGTCCTGAATAATATATTTGTGAAGTTTCAAGTTTGTAGTACAAATACTTTTAGAGTTACATGTGTCACAAGCATAAAATTCCTTATTTTTCAAAAGCAAAGACCAACTCTTTCAATTTCAAAGAAGGTTCGATAAAAACATACAGGTATGCAAGTTCATGTATAACCAAAATGTACCAAGATATTCCAAGACAAAGTCAATGTGACTAGTCATGTCTGACTGTGAAGTGTAACTAAGTAACCATGCCTTTTGGTCATTAAATGCAGCATGTTTACATTTTAGTAATTATAAATGAATTATTTGGAGAGTAAAGAAAAATGATCAACTGCTTGACAAACAGTACAATGATAGATAACACAATTATATGATGAACAATCTTACTGGTTATCAGCAACATTCAAGAAACCACTTTAAATCTGTAAATACAAAGGGTGATGCAGCTAAGTACTGCTACAACAACTTGAACAAGAGCTGTCCATAAGACAGCATGCTCGACTATTTGCATGCTTGTCAATAATAGAGGGCCATAGAGGCCCTAAGCCTGGGTCGCTCACCTGAGTATAGGGTTACCAAAGGAACTTCTGTACTAAAACAGTTTGAAATCTGACCAGTAGTTTTGAAGGAGATGATTTTTAAAGTTTTCATATTTTTTTCTTTCTATTGCCATGGCAACCAGAGTTCTACATGGATCACATCTATTTTAGCAACTTTTGTGAAGCTTCAACCAAGGATCATCCCTGGCAAGATTAATAAAATTCTGTCCAAGGGTTTTAGGAGATGTTGTTTAAAGTTTTCACTATATACATTTAAGGCAAATTAGCCTGCCCCTGGTGGCCATATTTTTTATGGATCAGAAAAATTTAAGCTATCCTGGTAGAGATGATGATTTTTAAAGTTTTCTTTTTTTTTTCTTTCATTGCTATTGCAACCATTGATCTACATAGATCAAGATTGTTTTAGCAACTTTTGTGAAGGTTCACCCAAGGAACATCCCTGCTTCTGTCTAGTGGTTTCAGAGAAGATGTTGTTTAAAACAAATTGTTAATGACGGACAATGCACACTGGATGCAGGGTGATCACAAAAGCTCACTTTGAGCACATAGTGCTCAGGCAATATAAAAATATTTGGAAAAGTTACTGTTCCTGTTTCTACTGGTTGGTCTGATGACGATAAACATGTGTCTAAAGTTTGAGGGACATCCATTGAATAATAGTGGAGATAATGGCAATGTTAAACAAAACAATAACATTTCTTGGGACATGGACGCCGATGCCAGGATGACTCCGATAGCTCATCCTATTCTTCAAATAGTCAAGCTAAAAATTCATAAAGACTATCAATATGCATTATATCTGAAAATTTCAAACATCATTAAAGATACATGAAAAAAAATCTTAACTATAATAGTAATTGGAGAGGTCATTTACAAAATACAGGCACCAGAACCATATTGGGTCACTCAGGTACTTCTCCGGGCTCTCTCTGTTTTGGGGAACAGTACTTAGTCTACCTTCAACAGTGGAAATTTTGGTGTCATTTTCCTCTGTAGGGGGAATTTTTGCTGCACATACATACAATAATTATATCAATAAAAATGTACAAAATAGTTCCCGTCTAGTAGCTTTATTGGGTAAAAGTAAAATGGAAATCAACTACTGTAGTATACAGTACAACTGTATTGTACAACAATCTACCACTAAAACATTCTTGCTATTTATATAAGCTGTTGCATTTTTTATTGAAAATGGGGGAAAAAAACATACTTTCTGCTGGGGAAATGGTGCCCAATAATGGCACTAAAGAATGAAGATCAAGAGCCCTGCTTCTCCATAAAATCCTCTTCACATGCATCTCATTTCTTATGGCATGCTATCCACAATTGAAACATTTTAATATGATATAGTAAAACCAATATCTACCAGGGCAGGGCCATAGACTATGAAATGCACTGCACTTGACAGTTCTGAGAAAAATCAAACCTGGTGCCCACAAAGGCAGATTTTACCACTAGAAATACCAGGTAAACTGTCTCAGCAAGGTGAAGAATACACTGGATTATAACTTCCTTGTCCCTTTCCCTCATATGGACTCATTTTGACGCCCTCAACAGGTATCACATAAAGCCTGATCTGCAGAAAACCACAGTTAAACCTTACCAAATTTAATTACAAAATCCTCATTTCCAGACCACTGAGGAGCAGCGAACAACATAAAACCTGATCAGCCTGCGAGTTACTCGCAGGCTGGTCTGGTTTTATGCTGTTCGCATAGGTCTTTTCATGGTGTCCTCTATGAGGGAAAGGGTTAAACTGCTTATATATAAATGTAAGTTATGTCACAGCACAGATAACTCACACTAATAGAGAAATGCATGTAAGCAGCCAGGTAGCTCAGTCAGTAGAGCATTTGTCCAGTATACACTGTTAAAGGCCCCCAGGTTGAGGACCATTGCATGTTTCTTTTTCATCTTGTGAAATTGAAACAAATTATCAAAATGTCTAGAGGATTTAAAGTGGCAAAAAAAAAGTGAAACAAAAGACCATTCAATAAAATAAATTGATTTTTTTTATGTTTGGAAAGCCTTAAATTTCTTTTATGTTTCGGTTCAATCCAAGGCTATCAGCGATTCAGTTTTTGGTTAGGTTTTTTTTTTTAATTGTAATTTTGGTTATTTTGGATATGTCAGAAAATTTAAACCATATATTCACCTGAAGTAGCAAGTCTGTGTCAATAATTTTATTGTGTATAGTTAATTCTAAGGTTAATTAGTCAATAATTATAGAACTAGAAGATTACACAACAGGCAGTCTGCAGGTAGATTGCCTTTATCAAGAGGCTGCCATTAAACACTTTCTGTCAACTGTTACTTAGTGTTAGTCAACAATCGATGTAGGCAGAGATTTGATGTGCATGAAATTTATTAAGTCAGTGGAGCTAGATGATGATCACACATGGTATACACACTGATGTAAATACAATGGGGGGGTGGTGGAAAAAAACACAACAGGACATCGGGTATCTGAACTTTCGGCATATTACTGAAAAATTGGGCATCCCACATATGTCCAGTGTTACAAATCTGGATGTACACAACTCATTGTTGGACATACATAATTACGCCAGTACGCCTGTTTGAGCAAGCCATGACATATGACCCCTGCCCTTTGATTTCATCATCAACTCTCGCCCTTCCATGACAGAACTCAAACATTGTGACCGAGACATTTATAACCTGTCGATGTCTATTGAAACTTTCATTTGTTTAGGTACATCATTTATTCACATCATATGAACAACTTTTGCACTGCAATGTATTATTACGTACACTACATCAATAAAATATAGATAACTAAACAAGTCAGAACTGGATCCAGCAATTCAGATGGTGGGCCGCTATATTAAAAACAAGAGGGCCAAGATGGCCCTAAAGATGCTCACCTGAGGACATTTGTGCTGACCAAGTTTGAGGAAGATTGAATCAAAATTGTGGCCTCCAGTGTGTAAACAAGGTTTTTCTAAGATTTGACCTACTGACCTACTTTTCAATCGCTTTTTAGGTCTATTAGATTAATGATCTTCGATAATTTGTTGAAATTTCTGAGGAGAATCGTATACCTACCAAACTGAAACCGGAAATGGAGGGCTGAATAGTTTCCTAATTTTTCATTGGTTAATAATATTATAACCTAAATCGACCGAATGTGTTTTTATTACCAACAATACGATTATCTGTACTTTCATATCTTTCTTAAAGAAAACCTTAATTCAAAATATACAATTGACACAATATATTCTCTTAGTCTTTTTATCATTTTATTTAATCGTAGATACTGATTTTAATATAAAACATATATCAAGTATGTAATTTAAAGTAAAAAGTGATTCAATCAAGGGCCAAATTTTAACCATTATCTAGTCATAATCTCTCAAACTAGTAATATTGCAAAATATTTTTTTTATGATTGGTCTATATGAATTATGTGGGTACGAACCACTAGACAATATTTCACATCATATCTATAGATTAAGCTCTAGGTCTTTTCCTATGTAACTCTATGTGAAACAAGTGACCACTGGTGCGGGGTCATTTATCACCGCAAGGCTATGATTTGAACAACTGAGGTAATGAACCATTATATGATGCTACATACCAAAAATCTAAGCTCTAGGCCTTCTGGATTTATAGAAGAATATTTTTAATGATTTTCCTATTTTAATCTATGTAAAACAAGTGACCCCTGGTGCAGGGGCATTTATCACCATAGGGCTATGATTTGAACAATCTTGGTAATGAACCATTAGATGATGCTACATACCAAATATCTAAGCTCTGGGCCTTATGGATTTACAGAAGAAGATTTTTAAGATTTTCCTATATAACTCTATGTAAAACAAGTGACCCCTGGTGCAGGGGCATTTATCACCATAGGGCTATGATTTGAACAATCTTGGTAATGGCCCATTAGATGATGCTACATACCAAATATCAAAGCTCTAGGCCTTATGGATTTACAGAAGAAGATTTTTAAAGATTTTCCTATATAACTCTATGTAAAACAAGTGACCCCTGGTGCGGGGGCATTTATCACCATAGGGCTATGTTTTGAACAATCTTGGTAATGAACCATTAGATGATGCTACATACCAAAAATCTAAGCTCTAGGCCTTCTGGATTTATAGAAGAATATTTTTAATGATTTTCCTATTTAAATCTATGTAAAACAATTAAGTGACCCCTGGTGCAGGGGCATTTATCACCATAGGGCTATGATTTGAACAATCTTGGCAATGAACCATTAGATGATGCTACATACCAAATATCTAAGCTCTGGGCCATTTGGATTTACAGAAGAAGATTTTTTAAGATTTTCCTATATAACTCTATGTAAAACAAGTGACCCCTGGTGCGGGGGCATTTATCACCATAGGGATATGATTTGAACAATCTTGGTAATGAACCATTAGATGATGCTACATACCAAATATCTAAGCTCTAGGCCTTATGGATTTACAGAAGAAGATTTTTAAAGATTTTCCTATATAACTCTATGTAAAACAAGTGACCCCTAATGCGGGGGCATTTATCACCATAGGGCTATGATTTGTACAATCTTGGTAATGGCCCATAAGATGATGCTACATACCAAATATCTAAGCTCTAGGCCTTGCAGTTTTGCAGAAGAAGATTTTCAAAGTTTGAGTTTTTAAAATCTATTTTTAGCTCCTGTGACCTACTTTTTCAACCAATCTGAATAATTTGTACAACTTTGATAGAGGGCATCATAAGGATGATTCCTGTGAAGTTTGGTCAAAATCCCTTCAGCGGTTCAGGAGGAGATGTTCTTTAAAGCAAATTGTTGACGACGGACGGACGCACGCACGCACGGACGACGGACGACGGACAAAAGGTGATCACTTCGTGCTCAGGTGAGCTAACAAGAGCTCTGCAGAGCAGTGCCAACTCTCATCTGTTTTACATGTCAAAAACAGAGGGCTATACTTGAGATTTCAAGTTTGAACACCATAAGGTATAAAATAAATACAAAACAGAAAAAAAATCTTACACTGTGTAGAAGAAATGCAATAGCTTTGAATAAAAACAAGAACTGTCACAGTCAGTGACATATGCCCCCAAAGAGTTGCTTTGACACAGAACTGGAGTTAATATCCAGAAACCAAAAAAATACCCCCATTTTATGACATTTGATTGTTTACCGTGACCTGGAAATTTGGGTTACAAACCTGAATCTCTTTTGAGGAGATCATTGATACATGTACCAAGTTATATAAATATCCATCCTTCCAAGACAGAGTATAATGTCCAGAAACTGAAAAATACCCCATTTTATTTTAAAAAGGGGCATAACTCCAAAAATATAGCTTTCAGAATGCCTCTTGTCTTACAACTGTGCTTTGTCATGATAGTTTAAAAGTGTTTGAGTAATGGGCAACATTAAAAAATTTGCATGACACCCACAACAACGACGATGCTGCAGGGACCATAATAGCTAGACTTTTCTTCGAACCAGGCAATCTAAAAATGTAGGCAGTGACAATGCAAGGGGCTTAAATAGCTGCTTTGCCCTATGTGTGAGAAGGTTGTAGTTCCAGTTGGACTTGGGTCCAGAGGAACTCCCCTGCCAATTTTTTTTTTAATTTAAAGCAGTTAAATAGTGCATTCTTATGAGTTTTTAGGGTGGGGGTCATGTGCCTGGTGCACCCTCCCCCCTTGAAGTTCTTCAACATGGTTGTTGGTTCAAGCCCTGTGGGTGGCAACTGTTTTTCCTAGCAAATTACGAGATGAGCAAAAATATTCTCCTGTACCCCAAATCCGGCGATAACCTTAATTTGGCGATGTTTTTTGCTACTCACTTAAGTTCTTGCATTATTTCGGAAGTGAAGGTCAACCATGTTTATGTCCCACCGTCCATTTTTGCGATTCGGTTGATTTTCTGTGCTAAACATGGAGATACGACAGGTAAACAAAAAGAATTATTACATTACTGTGATAAAACTGCATGCTTTTCCGGATGCAATTTTAACATTCACCATCCTTTCTTTTTTTTTTTCAAAAGATATTCAGTTGCTTAAAAAAATTGACAATTATCATTTCTGAATCTAAATCATTGTAGATCCCAATACTGGGTTTTACATAACGGAAAGAGAGCTCTGCACTATTGGAGGTGGCTGAGGCTCTTTAAGTTTTAAGGCATTTTTGAATGCCTCAACTGAGCCAGCATGCACTATATTATCAGGGAGATGATTCCAGTTAATCACATTGTCCACAAAGAATGAATTTTCATATTGTTTAGAATTTGATGATGGTATTTCCAGACCCTTTGAATTTTTGCATTTTTCTGATGTATTTGATATTTCGCAGCCATAATTTTTTTTTTTAATTTTATTGTCCTTTTAGGTCTGGTAAATTTCAAAAAAATCTGTTGCTGGCAGTGCTGGAACTAACCCCTCAACCACCTTGTACATTAATATTAATCTGAGGCTTAGATGTCTATCTTGAAATGTTTCTAAATCAAGTTCTTGTTTCATTTATGATATTGTGCCTGGTGTTCTGCTTGTATAATTTCTTTTTATGAATCTTACTGCCCTGTTTTGGATTCTTTCTAGTTTGTCTATATTGTCTTTCTGATAGGAGTTCCAGATGGTAGCCCCATATTCAATTATTGATCTTACTAGTGTAATGTAGGCTGTTTTTCTTCAGGTCTCTGGTACATTTCTGAGATTTCTTCTTCAAAAGTCTGAAGATGAATTTGCTTTTTTACATACCTTGTTGATATGTATATTCCCATTTTAAGTCATTTGAGATTTGTAGTCCAAGACAGGGATTATTTTGTACTTCCTGAATTATGTGGTTATTAAGATGATAAATTCTATTTGATTTTTTGTTGATTGACATGATATAGCATTTTTTTCCAGGGCTCACACTGTCAGGCGCCAAATGGCTCATATTTATTAAAAGTGACCCGTAAATTTTGAATTTGGTGCATTGCTCTGTTGCATGATTTTTATTTTTGTCAGTTACCTAAGCAGTCAGTCTGGTTATCAGTTTCGCTCACACAGAGCACTGCTGGATGGAGAAAAATCGAAAACCAGTCTAGCACATGTGTCCTTCACCTTGTATACCTGTGTATTTCACAGTTATGGCAGTTGACACATATGTGTTGATGAATTGAACAGTTTATTGGTAAATATAGCAAATGTATCCATGGATTAAGGACACGATGATTGTTGAATTGACTGTCGAAACAAAAGGCATAATTCTAAGATTGTTTTTACGGTTTAGTCTTACGATAATCAGACTCGTTCAGCAAGCGATAATCAAAACATGTGGTCAGTATTATAATTAAAGGCAAAATTAAAGACCTGTCACCACAAGCAAACTAAATAACAATCAATGAAAAGAAATATAATCTTGTCCATTCCATCAAATCATCCCAATTCCATTTTTCTTTGAATGTTTCTATTTCTTTCTTCTCTTGGCAATGCCTTGGAGTTCAGATAGAAGGGTGTACACAGACCTGAATGATTAAGCCCATACTTCACCTTTCTCTGTACTCAAGACTATCTTCTGCCTATAATATAAGCTTTCCCCCAAAGAACAGACCTCTCATGCTGTTGGAGGATCACACTAGTCTACAAAATAAAGTGTAAAACAGAACCCCGCCCACTATGAGCCCTGTTGGAAATTAAATTCCAGCAAGGACAAAATAAATGTACACCCAGATACCTCTTTTCATAATTTTTTTTTTGGCTCTTCAAAGGATTTCCTCCTGCTTCAAAGCTATCAAAATTTAAAAAATCACATTAGATCTTCAAAATATTAAATTCTAAATTTAAGACCTTGCATAATGCCAAGCCGCCATAGGCCAATTGGCTGTGGGTCTTTGAATATTTAAAAAGAAAAAAATATCAAACATCCCAGTCTCAATCATGAGTTCAAAGCATAAGCTTGTCTCAGTCAAAAATATACCATTAGCAGCACATATGTAATGCTAATAGTTTGCCACATTCTTGTTAAATCATTGGCTCATTCTGGCTCCAAAATTGGGCTCAAAGAAAAAAAAAAGTGGTCTCAATTTTGTACCATTTGGCTCATAAAAAAATATCCCAGTGTAAGCCCTGTTTTTGCATTGAATTTCATGCCCCAGTTTGTTGCCCATGATTGTGACTTTTTAGATCATGTTGTAATTGGAGGTGATCATGTTATGATTTTATTGTTCTATATAGTAGGCAACCATCTGCAAATAGTCTGACAGAGGATTTTACACATTCTGACAGGTCATTTATGTGGCACAAGAATAGGATTGGCCCTAGTAATGTGCCTTGGGGTACTCCTGAGTCTACTGTTGTTTCACTTGATTTTTCGCCTTCTGCTAGTACTATTGTTTTCATTGTTTTATTTGTTAGGAAATTTGTTAACCAAGTGCATAGACTTCCCTTAATTCCGTAGCTGATAAATTTGTGTAGGAGTTTGTCATGCGGTACTGTGTCAAAGGCTTTTGAAAAGTCTAATATGGCAATATCTATTTGTTGACCTTTGTCATGATCTTATAGAAAGTTTGTCATTTTACTATATTTCCAACTAAGTTCATGCGACATTCTACGTCACACTCCCACCGAAATAAAAATCAATCTGAGTCCCCGAATTTAGGTTATGTTTTCAGATCATTGTAAGATTTAACAACTGCCATATTTGTTTATATTTAGCAACCGCTGAATGACGTTTTTTGCCGTTAATCCTAAATAACTTTCAAAAAGTTGTAGTAAAATCATAACCAGAACAATTATAGATTACTGTGGTTTGTTTAAAATGCTACTGACATTTGTTCTTATATCGCCGAAATTGTGTTACACCAGGATTTAGTATACTTCACAGTAAAAACTTGCTTTAATTTTAAAAGACTAAAAAATCAAATTATACTTCTCGACATTACTCATTAGAAATTGTTCAATATATCAACAAAATTGAATGGCTTACCTGAATGGGAAATGATGAACATTAAAACTGGCAAGATCGCAATAATTGAATCCATTTTGAATCAAATTCAAATTTCATAGTTTACACCTCAAAAAAGAAACTGATATCATTCTATCAAACTGAAATAAAGTTTAATTTTAACACGGAAGTTTACATATGAAAAGGACAGAACTCCTCCGAATGTTTATTGTTTATAATGCGGACCCGTACCACACGGTTCAGATCGATTATTTTCCGGATCATTCTAACCTCACATAAATACAACTTCGCTGAAAATTTGATATGGGTCATGATTTTCGTTCGGGGGGGGGGGGAATCCAGGGCAGATATTAAGCAAGTTTATGATGATCTGTTTAAATGTTTCCTAGGTTGACCATGTAAAACAATTGCTCGCGGTAATTGACACGTTCTCTTTCTTTTTTTTTTTTTCGGCACTCTTTGAAAAGTATATTTATGTATATATCGTGTATTTTATAAATATACTTTTTAAAGAGCGGTCCTTCCAATGCATTTTCAAATGAATGATTTATAATTGTTAATCAAAACCCTGTGTAAGTTTTACACCAACCAGCCAACAAGTAAATCAGACAATAAATATCCATTTGGCTTTGGGTAATTTAAGGGCTTTCTGCTTTTTGCATTTCTGACACTAATGTATCTTGTGTTAATATAATAAAAATTAATTTTTGTACAGTTATTAGTATTATGTTTATATACGTATACACACATACAACACGCACATACCTGGTGTTTTTTCTGTCTCATAATACATATTCTTAAGCATTTTGTATCAGATTCATATACACTTTATTTAAACTTATTTATTTTACGTCGATTGGGACACACGTTCTTACAACTTATACTAATCCCTCTTGACGGTTCCTGGGTTGGACCAGGGATTCTATATACAGGTATATATAATCCCTGGTTGAACCAGTACTTTGCGCCTGGAAAGGTCGTGAAGAATTCTTGCTTCTAACGGGGTTTGAAACCACATCCTTCGGATCCGTAATCGGATACGTTACCACTGGATCACGGAGCCCTTTATTTGATCCTTAAAACGATTTCATTACTGTAGATCAACTGATTAAATTCGAAAAGCTGAAGAATTTTGATTAAAAATTTAGCAAATATTTATAAGAATACAGTGGTTTTGAATATGATTAATAGTTATGACTAAATACGTATATCATTAGAAAAATTAGAAGTATAATTATTGAAACGATCTGAGCTTTTGAACATCGTGGTAGTCCGGTTATATAGATGGTTTAAATGTGAAAATATTTTATTTGGCATAAATGGTGTCTACAGGGATATGGCTTTTGTGTCAGCTGCTGTAAGCAAAGGTGGCACATAGGGATCACTTTTCCCTTGCCTGTTCGTCTGTCACACTTTTTCCGTCAAGCTTCAGCAGGTGACACGTGTGTTGCAAAGAACACTCTTGTTTTATATTTTTGTGTATTGAATTACTTCTCTCGTGATCCTATATCAACCGAGTGATAAGTATTTGTCCAGAGACCAATTATTTGCTGTGGCAGACTGTATATATTTAATAGCTTTGATTCGTTTTCCTAAGCATATGGTCAGGAAATACATAAATAAAATTCAATACAGTTGTCTTATTTAATTAACTAAAAAAAGTTTAAACTTTATTTATTTTACATCTCACAACTTATATTAATCATTCTCGATGGCTCTGGTGGCGGCGTATGTGGTCATCATTGTGGGAGGAAATAGGAGAACCCGGAGAAAATCCACGTACGTGACTAGGATTGAACCTGAGAAGCGAAGCGTGTTAAAGCTACGCTATCCAGGCACCGCCACCTAACTAAAAAGGTTATTTAGGACGATCGGAAACGTTACACCGTGGAGGCTGGAGACCGTCGGAGACACTCTTAAATCATATCAATAATGTGTTATAAATACTAACAAAATATAACTATAGGTTTGGAACAAATAGGTTGAAATTGCAGCAAAGTGCTTTGAAACTGAGGGGTTGTAGGTTCGAAACCTCAAAGGGTCAACTATTTTTCTTTCTTTTCTTTAACATTATTTCTCTATCACACATATCAGATTTATTTCTATGTTTGATTTAGCTATTGAAGTATTTTTAGATTCATGTACCAAAGTAAAATTTTACATTTAATTGATCTGCTGGTGGAAAAGGGGATCTGTAACATAATTTCCCCCAAATAGCGTTTAATAGTTTCTAGAGTCTACATGATATAAAACACATAATGAATAATTCCTTCTAACACTAGTTTGGGTTTATTTGAATTGCTATTGTTTATATTGATTATATAGTTATATGCAAGATTGACCATCCAAGGGTCTAATCACATATTGTTCTAAATTGTTTTCTATTCATTTTATTTCTTAGAATGGGTGTACATTGGAAGTTCCATCTCTCAGAATGAATGTACATTGGAAGTACCATAGAATGGATATACTGTACTTTGGAAGTACGAGGGGTGTTCGAAAAGTATTTGGAAAACTGCCATAACTTTTTCATTGATATGATTATTAGAAAAAAAATCTCGTAAAGTGATACTTTAATATATTTTGAACTTAATCTGAGAGCAAAAATTATACAAATTGCACTCATGCAAATTCCACAGTCACTATGGCAACGTCGGGTAACGTTGAGCGGGACAACTTACTCGTTAAATGAATATGACATCTGTAAAGATTATCTGACACATCTACAGTTATATCTTTTCGAAATATTTTCGTTTGCACGATACACTCATCTCCCACCTACGGATCCACTTGTAAAAGTATGACCTGAAAGCTCCTGTGGAATTTTACGGATTGTCTTTCAGACAACTCCATAATTGTGTTTTCTTTTCCTGACGTCGTGCACGGACGTCCAGATCTTGGGCGGACGGCAACATTGTACGCAGGGTGGTCATGAAAGCGGTGAACCACCCATATATGTTGGTTTTCTTCGTTTAACCTTTGCCGTTAGTGCCCATGCTCATGAGAAGCATCTCTGATTTCGTGTTACACATTATTATATGAAACATTTTGGGATAACGCTTTTCTAGTGCCATATTTATGTTTTTGCTAAACAAATGTTCTCGTCTTCCTATGTTAACGGAAATAACTTCAGATTTCAGTCAATGACGTTACATAGGCCTTAAGAAAAGGTCTTGAAAGCGGTCCGTATATTTTGGGCAGTTTTTGACATTGGGAATATGTCTATATGTAATCTTTACAGACAGGTAAACATATGAAGATTTGCAAAATTTGCCCTGCTCAACGTTACCTGACGTGACTGTGGAATTTGCATGAGTACAATTTGCTTTCTTTTCTCTTTTGGATTAAGTTCCAAATATATCAAAGTATCTTTTTTGAAAGTTTCATTCTGATAACCATATCAATGACAAGGTATGGCAGTTTGCCGGATACATTTCGAACACCCCTCGTACAATCTCATAGAATGGATGTACTTTGGAAGTACCATCTCTTAGAGTGGATGTAGAATTTGGTTTAATTGATATATAGGTTACGGAATGTACTTGCAATAGGTTCTGTTCCAATCGTTTGAGATGAACGTGTAATAACCCTCTTACTTTGAAATGACTACAGAAAAGTTACATAGAATGGCTTGGAAAAATGTAAATTTAACCAATGCAGTAGGGCAAGTTAGAGGTAAGCAATGAAATAGTATGTTTACATAGGTGTAATAGAATATCAAATGGGGATAAAAGATAAAACCTAGAAGACAAACCCATGTACAGTTTATGTGGCTGATCTTATTTTGTTAGGGTCGCATATCTCATTTCTTTTTGCACTTGGTTAAAAGTTTTGGTCTAATATGAAGATTTTTTCCAGATCCCTCTGCATACCTGACCCTAGGATTTGGGTAAGAGATTTATGTAGATACATACTCGTATTATGTTATTTCAATATGATATTGTTTTAACTGCACATCTTCTTCCGAATAAACGCCAAAGGGTGAAATCTATCCAAAAAATCATTTCCCCATCTCATATAATCTGTTCCATATTTTCACATAGTACAGTACAATGTATATTCGGGGTTTGGCAGAAAATGATTTTGTCTATTTCTTTTTTCTTTTTGTAAATTGTAGGTATCGGGTGCAGTGCTCTGGTGCCAGTGAACCAGCGACTACCACACACACACACACACACACACACACACACCAGGTGAGATGGTGAGTGATTTGAGTCCATGACCACAACTGCTTGGTCACAGCATTCTGTCTTGTATGAAAATGGTAGGATGGTATGAAAGATATATCATTCATTATTTTCAAGCACTGAATAGATCCTTAATGTCATTAACAAGAAAGAAAATGACTTTTATACGTGGGAGATTTATAAGTAACGTGCAAACTCATCGAATGAATTCTCTTCAAATGTTCAGAAATAATCATGAGTTTTTGAGTTCAATAATTTATTTTATCAATATTAAGTACAAAGAGAAGGTCCTAGTGTAATTTAAAATGTGGGTTGAGTCACGCTTATTATCACTTAGTCTGGCTGTGGGTTCGAGTCCCGAAAGGGCACAAGTAAGTCTTCCAGTTGGCTTGTGGAAGAACGGTCATCTGGGTGCCTCTGTGACTTAGAGCGCAAGTAAGTCTTCCAGTTGGCTTGTGGAAGATCGGTCATCTGGGTGCCTCTTTGACATTACGTTTTTCATCAGCTATATCAGCTGGCTGGGTGTCGCCTTTTTAACACCTTTTTTTATTATAACAAGTTTAAATGTATAGGAAGGCTGATACCTTTTGGCGAGGATAAGAGAATATACATGAAGATAGACTGTAAATCCTTGAATATACATTTATTGATAGCATAATAGGAAACCCTTCATATACACAATTTCATAACATAAAAGGAAACCATCATATATACAATTTAATAACATAATAGGAAACCCTCCTATACATAATATAATAACCTCATATACACAATATAATAACATAATAGGAAACCCTCATATACACAATTTAATAACATAATAGGAAACCCTCATATATACAATTTAATAACATAATAGGAAACCCTCATATACACAATATTATAAAATAATAGGAAACTCTCATACAACATTTTAATAGCGTAACAGGAAACCCTCGTGTACACATTACTGATAGCAAAATAGAAACCCTAAAACATACATTAAAACACTGGCACTAGAACCGCAGAATTACGATTTTTTCCCCTATTTACTGTATTCCGAGAAAGAGAACGAAACTTTCTATTTTTTTAATTGAACATACCGGTGTCTTCCAATGCGTGTGGTAATTCTGTGGTTCCAGCTCCAGTTACATTATTACTAGCATAAGATATATATTTGCATAAATATATATACTGGCATCATGACAGTATGAACTAACATTTGACATATTCACTGAAGCTTTAAGCATTTCATAAAATAATATTCTCACAAAAATTAACAAGTTAAATAGATACAATAAAAACAAAGCACTAACTATTACAAGCAAGGAAAAACAAACATGTAAGCAGTTGAAACATTTAGTTTTAAAATACTCTTAGTCTACTGATCTATGAAATACAGAAAGATAATCAAACTAGCTATATATTACAATGCGCAATCGGTAAACGTGCATAAAGCATAATTCTCAACATTCCAGCAAAGTAAAAAAAAAAAAAAAAAAAAAAAAAGACTGAGAGACAGACAGAGAGACTGGTGTATCCCCACAGTACCTCACTATGCAGAAAGCAGCCATTCCGTTGATATAACATTTATTATTGTTTTGAGGAAAAAAAAAAAAGAAAATCGATTCTTCTCAAATTAAAATTAAATCAAAATCCATCTAAAAGTCACCATACAGCAATAACTGGTTTGGAACACACATATACTGGGCCAAAGTTATTTATACATAGGATAAGTGAAACTAAACATGCTTATGTGAAATAAAGCTTGATACTATACAAATTAAGATTATATTGCAATTCAGTACATGTTTTTCGTATAAGAATACATTAGTACTCAAACTTACGATGTCTTTAGTCCATAATTTAATCGGTCCAGGATTATTCGTAATTACATGTACATACATGTGTTGCCCATTCAGGTGTGAAAATAAATTTATATCCTAGTATCCTCGCGGAATTTCATGATTTCACATTTACTTATTTGAAAGTATATAAATCCCTCTGAACAAATTAGATTAAGAATATATAGAGTCTCCCGGTGGGCAAAGCCCTATACCATGTATCGGTTGCCGTTCATGCTTCGTCTTAGCTTGTAAGGAATGATTGAGGGAATCTATTGTCTATAACCGGCGTTGTGGTTGGCGAACATTTCATCATTTCTACTCTCCTTTCTGTTGTTCCTCATCTTGACAAACAAGATGACCGAGAGGGCCAGGCAGAGGACCATTCCCACACCCAGCCCTGCCAGCGCGGCCGTCATCGGGGTGCGGGGCACACACTCACTCTCTACTGCCTGTTGGGTGTCCTGTGTAATTTTGGTAAATTCACTGTCACTGCCGTCACCTGAATTAATTAAAACTATGTAAAATAAGTGTACGATACATTTTTATATATCTGAATTAAATATTTTGACGCATATTTACATAGCATTTGTTAATTCGTCCTACATCAGCAAATAATTCTTTAAATTAGCAAATTATTTTTTTAAAAATATATTTTTTTTTCTGGACGTGATGATAGATCGACCGAGCCACCCAAGATAAGATTTCATCACTCTTCAAAAGCCATGATGGGCTTTATTATGCCAACTTCTTAATCTTTGCACTCCCATTGATGATTCATTTATTCTAGATACAAATGTTAAAAAAGTTGCTTGTTTATTTTTTTTATTTTTTTTTTGAGGTCCCATTATGGGTATCCCCGTTTATTTTCCCCGTAATAGGTACAGCAGGGGTCGGGGAACCATCCCCAGCTGACCTTACAAAATAGATACATTTGAAATTACTATACACATATATAAATATATATATAGATATATTTAGTTAATACAGGGTTTTCCTTACTGTATACATATTCCCATGTAGGGACATTTTTTAAGAAAATGCATTGTTGATTTAATTCAATTTTCTAAACAATGGCAAACAAAATAGTAATCAATTTAAAAATTTCCTCATTTAAAAAAGCATTTTCATTGGGAAGAAACTACGGGAACTAAAGGAAAAAAAAAAGAAGAAGAAGTCTCACTATTTTTATCTAAAAAAAAAGAGACCTGTTTTTTAATATACAGACTATATCACATTATTCCTTAAGAAAGATGTATTATGATATAAACAACCTTACAACTGTCCAGTTTTTCATTTCTTTCTCCGATATATTTGATGACTTATACACCTCCCATGCTAATTTCAAAAAACTTTTAAATCCTATATCAGATGGCATTATGTGTTTATATTTGCATAAATAAATATATCTTTTAAATTCTAAAAATAATATGTCTAATTAATTATCATATGTTCCTGATCCTAATATAACAAAGAGACTATCTATATTAACCATAGGATCAATTTCTTTTACCTTATTTATCAGACTTTGTATTAAATAATTCACTTTAGAACAGTCCCAAAATAAATGGTTAATAGTTTCTTCTGTACAGTTACAAAAAGAACACAGTTTACTATCAGTAAGTTTCATTTTAAATAATAAAGTATTTGTTGCAATTATTTGATGCGTAATCCTTGTTTGCATCCATTGTATGTAAGAATCTCTAGTACATCTAAAAACATAGCTATAAATAACTTTCCAGTTGATATCAATGTTTTTATATATAGACTCCCATTTTGCTTTACTTGTTGGTTCCTCTTCATTCCTAATTAGAACATTATAGATATATTTATTTATATCTGATTTAGTTACAATAGGGTTGATATAGCAGTTACAACAAGGACTCATATGATATATATCATGTTTTATATTTGAATGTATGATGTTTTTATTTATGAATCTTTTAATAACATTTATTAAACCATAATAGTATAAAGTCTATATTTTTTCCAGTCACTAATTTTAGATAGTCAGTAGTTACAAATCTGTCATTTGAAACTAATATATCTTTTACCATTCTTATTCCTCTCTCATATAGTGGTGGTATAAATACATATGTTTTCCCCACCAAAAAGTTGTGATTATAAAATAATGGCATGTGTAATACTTGTTCTATATCTGTTATACATAATTTGTCTCTATACATCATGTATGCCTTTAAGACATCTATCCAAAACTTATTTTTTATCTTTCTAATGATGACATCACAAAACATTTTCCCACAATTAAAAAGTTTGTCTATGTTAAATACAGATTTGATTAATTTGTAACATTTACTATCATAGTTATTGGTGTAATTTTTCAGCCATTTTATCTTTAAACTCAATATATAGCTGGATATATCGGTCATCTTTAAACCTCCCTCCTCATAATCTTTTATAAAAACTGATTTTTTAATTTTTGCTTTGCCATTCCAAACAAAATTATACAATAAATCTGTAAGTGTTTTTATGAATTCTTTGCTAGGTGATGGCAAACTCATAAATAAATGTGTAAAAATAGGTAATAAGAGTGTTTTAACAACTGTTATTTTTCCAATGGGAGTCAACTTTCTTCTTTTCCAATATGTTATACATTTTTGGACTTTTTGCAATTTGTTAGAAAAGTTTAATTCACACATTTTATCAAGATTAACATCAAAATTTAAACCTAATAATTTAAACTGTGTTTCATTCCATGTTAATTTCCATTTAGTTTTGATAGATTGTGATGAATATTTTTTGGACCCTATCCAAATGACTTTTGTTTTGTCAAAATTGACTTTAAGACCTGACCACAATGCAAATTTATGTAATATATCTAAGGCTGTATGCAATGAATTTTCAGAACCATCCAATAATAGTGTTGTATCATCCGCATACTGTGAAATTTTGTACTCCTCTCCTCCAATTGTTATCCCTTTAACATTTTTATTATTTCTTAATTGATAATATCTCTGCAAATAAAATAAAAATAGAAATAGGATCTCCTTGTCGACAACCTCTATTAACTTTAAAGAAACTTGACAAGAAACCATTTAATTGTATACAAACTTCTGTATTATATAAGAATATTTTAATCCATCTTTTAAAAGAGTCACCAAAATTAAAAAAACACAACGTTTTTTCAATAAAATTAAATGATATGGAATCAAATGCCTTTTCAAAGTCAATAAGCATTATAAGACCAGGTATCTTATGATCTTCTGTGTACTTCATGACATCATATAACAATCTAGTATTCTCCCCAATGTAACGGTTTTTAACAAATCCTGTCTGGTCTTTTGCTATTAATATACTTAATACATTTTTTAATCTATTTGCAATACTACCAGAAGCTAATTTGTATAAGACATTTGTTTATTCTGGTTTAATGTCCAATCAACAATTTTCAGTCGTTTTGCGTTTTGTC
>CM037790.1:52299926-52349926 GCA_021229015.1 Solen grandis
AACAAGGCCACCACTTCCCGCCCCGGTCTCCCAGGATGTCAGTACGTTCCTCCCGGCCCGCCACGTTCTGATTGGTTCTCTCCTTTTCTCCGTTTGATAAAGGGCCCGACACGTTTTCTTTATTCCAATTTTTTGCCACTTACCGCTAGATTTTACTTTTTATTTCCGTTTTTTGAACATTTTTTTTTCCGTTTAAAAATTTTTTTGCCATTTCAATTCTTTCGACTACCATAATAAACCGTAATTAAATAACTAAGTTTTAAATCCGGGAAAAAAAAAAAGACCTTTACCCTTTGAGTTTGGGGAAAAAAAGTGTTCTAATTATTGCCCAAATGCTTTTGATAGAATGCGCGTCCCAATTGAACTATTTTTTAAAAATCATCAAAGAAAATAAAATCGTGTGGGGACTTCATCAGGAAACTCCCCTCTAAATACGGCCCACCAAAAGTTTTTTTTTTACGGCCTTTTTCGTTTTTCACGTCTTGTTGCGTTATTCCTTTTGCTACGGCCTACAAAATTTTTTTAATCCCACCGTGACGGCCTGGGGAATATTTTACAGTTTAAAAATATGGGTCGGCCACGGCCTTCCGTTTGCCCACCCGTTCCCTCAGGTTTTCCAGGGCCCCCCCTTTTGTCCACGGTGGCCTGTCGTGGTCGCCGTGGGCCCCCGGGGGAACATAGCGTAAAAGCAGCATAAAAAAATTAAAAAAAAAGGGTTTTTTATTTCCATAAACGTTATGAAACGAATCGATTGCAAATTTATTTTTTTCACACACCGAGATTGCCCCTAATCCTGTTGTTTAATTAAAATTCAAATCGATTTTCCGTCATTTAGAATATTTTTAAAAATTTTTAAGGCTTCATTTGATCGGTTAAAATTAGATTGGTCATTACAGAAAGGGGTATTAAAAAAAGTTATCACTTATTAGCTACCGTTTACATAAAAGTCAACATACAATTTTTTGTTTTAAGAAATGGCTTTCAAAAAGAACTGAATTTGACGTGTACATTTAATATTATTTAGAAAATCGTGAAACCCAAATTTTGCTGTTTCTACGTTTTCACTACATTCCCCAAAACTTTTTTGGGGCATTTCTACTATAGGGAAATTGTGCGACTGCAATTTTATTATGATTAATAAAAATATTACAAGAGTTATATTTTTTTGAATTTCGTTTATATAATTTTATTGAAAAACACATCTGAGTGTCTTAACTCCTACTTCACTATTGCGGGGATTTAAACCACAAAAACTATTACAGAGGGAAACAACCTACATGTGAAGATATGCTTGTGGCCCGGGAAATAGGGTAATGATGAGTTTAGGGCCCCTTTGATATCCAGCAAAAAATTCTTGTTGCCCAATCCTACATTTTTTGCTTCCAAATATACGTTTGTCTGACTGCAAACAAGCATTGGCCCTGGAGTGGTAAACGGGTTTGCATGTGGGGGGGTGTACCTTGGCTTACAGTTCTGCTTTTGGGCTTGATGAAAAAATAATATTACTGAAAATTAGTCAGGATAGGATTCGTACGGGGCCCAATTTACATTAACTGTCCGAATGCCAATTAATTGTTTAATCAGGAGAGGCGAAAATGGTGTTTATCCCGAAGCAGTATTTAAACAGCGATCCGGACTCGTAATACAAATGGTTCCATAAAATTCAAACTGGTTCCCTAAATTGAATTATGGGATGTTGAATTTATGTAAACGCCCATCCTATGATGGTAATTATTGTAAGAAACGCCGCTAGTTTATTTTGAAATGGAACTGACTTGTATTTGAACTTAATATCTTTTTTTATTGTAACAGTCGAAAAAATAGTCGATTAATCGAGGCAAAATCACTGATTAATCAATCGTGACTAAACACATATATATCAATTTTGAGAAAATGCCTATTAAAACCCTTTATTGTGATATTTTTAGTGCACACCATGAAACAAAGAATAAACTATATGATCCGAGGCTGATGTTTACGTTAAAAGGCTCTCTAGCAACACATAATTTCTTTAAATGTGTGTAAAATGTTTTCATGTAAATTTCATGAATTTAAGGTAATCCATACGACTTTAAAAACTATAATCATGATCCAGCCATTAATCTGGGATGTTATAGTAAATGCAAGTCTTTTATAGACATAGAGACAAAGAGGTCTTAACCCAAGTCAATAGATACTCGCGTCTGCATTGAAGTCTTTAAGCATAAAGGACCATGATTACAATTTAATGCTGGATGGATTACCTTAAGTAAAGCTCAGGATATCACATCATTTAATACTCATCTGTCCATTTAGTTATCAAACTTATCCTTTTTGCGATTAAACTTTGGCAACCCTCGTATGCCTTTGTTGATATATTTCATTCTCTAATTTTCTGTTTTTTTCGAATGTTCTTTTTGTTTGTAATCAAAGAATTGACAGTAAAATATAAGATCTTAGGAAATTCATGGTTGTAAATTTACCTCGACTGAACGTACTATATCTGTCTTAATGAAGCAAAGCCCATAGGTAACTGAAAAAAAAAAACCTAGTCGGTGGACGGTTACACTATACATTACAAACACAAAATCAGTCAAACGCCCAATTTAATCTATTAATGAGGTAAACAGAATTCAATATCAAGATTTAAATGAGAATCCTGCCGTCATAAAAAGGCTTAAGACTTCAACGTTTCAAACAGTTTTTGTTTCATATTCATGAGATAAAAAGCAGACATAGTAAATGGAAACAAAACTAGTTCCTACAAGAACCGCCGAGCTGTATAATAATTTCCAATTTCTATGCGCATATGCAATGGTTGAGATTCAATCTTCAAATCCACAAGTAAAGTCACTCAATACTAGAAAAGTTTTTATGCGGAATAATTTTCGCGGATTTCGGGAATAGTTGTTCCATCAATTTCGACTAAATATGTCAAATAATTTAGTTTGAACATAATTCCAAGAGTATAACATATGTCTGATATACAAGCACGAAATTGTCTTTGTTTGATCGTCAACGAAATTAAATGCCAGTGAAATATAATGATGTCACAGACTTCCAAGTTCAAACAATCCCGAGTCAAGACACGTCTCCTGAAAATGTTCTCTAATTTGCCCCATTACTGTGTAAAATCATAAATAATTTAAAAAAGCCCAAATCCAAATTCGAATGCAGTAAAAAAAAACATGTTTTCCCCGGGGGAAAAAAATTTCTGCAAATCGACCCAGTTTTTTTATGTGACGGATTCAAAAATATTTTCTGGGGGAGTATTCGTGTAAAAAAATTTTTTTGGAGCAGGACGGTTCATCCCCGATAAGATTTTAATTTTAGTTATCAGTAAATCATCATGGCAAAATTTTTTTACAATTATTAAGCTGAGCAAACCTTTACTTTTGATTTCAAACTTTGGTTTACAAAAAAAAAAGGTGTTTTTAGGAAGCGCATCTGAGATCATTGAATTTTTTTAAAACTAGCATATTTTTTAAAATATACTGGGTTTAGTGAGGAGGAGAGAGAAATAAACAGTTTTTTTAAAATTGGAATTACTGGGTTTTTATTTAAAAAAAACAAACATGGATTTTAGAATTCAACGCGCCGGGGAAACGATTCCAAATACAGAAAACAGGATGATCCCTGTCATTGTGTATCTTATTTTTTATCTTTTTTTGGTTGCCTTGGAAACGTCTAGGATTTTACGTGTACAAAAAGAGTTTGAAAACCCAACCCGGTGCTTTTTATGTTTCTCTCAGCGAGGGGTTTTCTGTGGGCTGCGCATCATCCGTCAGAGATCTAAAGCTCCACAACTTGTACAAACTTTACCGACGGTGACATCTCCGGGGTTCGTTTTTTTCAAATTTTGTCAAGTGGAGGCAACATTTTTTTGTTTTTTTGTTATAGTTTTTGAAGGGTTACAGAAAGATCTGAAAACCCTTTCAAATGGCAAATCTCGGAAAAAAAGGGCGCAGATTCTTTGGTTTCTTGATTCCAAGGGTTTCTTAGTTGCTGTACCAATTATTTCTTTTCGTTCACAACTATGAAATTACATCAAAAATTGAAAAAAACCGATTTTTAGTAAAAAAAACCATTACAAATATCACAGTATCAAGTGCAGGGTAACACTTTTATTGAGTGGGGTTTTTCTTTAACGATGGGTTATTTTTGTTCTTCGACGCATTTGGTTGGGGCCCTATCGTGCTAACTGGAACATTATTAAACTTTTAGTATAAAAGGGAACGCTAGATATAGAAGGAGAAAATAGAAAGTGGGGGAAGCGCTTCAGAAAGAACCCCCTCTAAAGACAACATTGAAACTTTGGATTACTGGAGAAAAACAGTGCCAATCCGTTTTGGAGAATGTTGCTGAGGAAATAAAACCAAAGAAGTCTTCAAAGTTTCGTGCCGTTCTTTTGATCAGGAGAAAAACGTTGGAATTTAAAAAATACATTCTGAGGAAAACAGAATTGAAAGACTTTCCACAGTACCGGAATCTGAAATCATTCTGAACATCAGGATGATTTGACATTGTCCGATAACAACATTGCTGTATGCCAGCGCAAAAGGTGCGTTGATACAATACATTGATGAATCGTATTGTATTAGCGCGATGGAGCAATAGACAGGAACAGTATGGAAGCCAGCATATAACCGAGGAATTTTCGAGTTAACAGTCGTGGTGTTATTAAAAAATGTGGTCCTGGATGACATTGTGAATCGTTAAATCCTTCTTTGCAAATTTTGGGATCAAAAGCGCACCTGCAGAAGCCAAACATGAAAATATACAAGATTGTCTAATTGTTCACCATTGCAAACACAAATTGCCGATAAAAATAAAGTCCAATCCCAATTTTTCTTCGGTTACAAAGCCTCCAAGGGAAGCTCCAACTACTGGTGTTGACATGACACGAATCGCCTGGAACAAGAAGACTACACTACCAGGCGACGTCGACCCACAAGGAAACACAAATTCTAAGACCGTTTCACGACGGGTGACATACATCATGTTGATTATCACGTCCACTTCGTTGTTTTGCGCTTCGCCGTACTTGATTTTGTCTTTTAGTGCGGGCCCGGATTCCCCAATTTGAATAAGTTTGAGCGGCTTCCAGCGAATGTGGTACAACTTTTTTTCTAAGGTCGTACTCTTGAAGACCGTCGTCATTCCTGCTGTGTATGGTGTGTGTGATCCAAGATTCCGGGCGGCACTGTTCCAAATCTTAGATGTAAATAATCAAAACATTAACTCTCAAGCATTCTTTTATTTACCGTTTTTTACTTGATGTTATATATATTTTGCGTAACACGTGTAATATCTTAAATAAATAACGTCACTGCATTTTGAACGTGTTTAGTTAGCAGCTTGGGGTGATCACAATTTGCTCAAGAAATTATCAGCGACAATCGATTTTATGCTTCGGTGATCGTCGACATTGTGCTGGTACTACCTGAGGGTTAAAGAGCCTCCAGTTTCGTTTTACCATTTTATTTATACGAAACTTAGGAACCAGATCAAACCTGGGCCCACATTTTTTTACCTTAATCATTTGGGAAACCAAAATCTTTGAACGTTAGGGCCTTTTTTCTAAATTTTACAAACCATGGGAAATAAGCGGGATTAGTGTACAGGTGACTTAAGCGGGACAGCAAAGTAAGCTAAATGTAGGATATATTTTGCGTGACCGATAATTAAAATACCTTTCTAAAGTTTACAGATATTTTCTAAATTTATCATTAAATCCAATATCCAATATCTTCACTGGGATTGCATTCGAGCAATGGTTGGCTAAACAAAGGAACATATGGCTTTTTTTGTGACATATTTATAAAAAAAAGTTAAAAAAAGTCCACATTAATAAATTGTTTGTTTCCCCTCCCCCACCGACCCCCAAAAAAACACCTGACCAAATATTTTCCAGACTAGGGTCGGGAGAGGGAAAACAGGACTTTTATTAAAGGTGGCCCCAGGGACTCTACTGTACTGGGAAAATGTCGGTTTCCAGTTTACCCTTATTAATCAAAGTATGAGTGTAACCAAACCCTGTTGCTGAAGTGCTAATTTTGATTTTAAACATGTGTTGTAATTACTGAAAGTATTGGATTACCAGGCGACATTTTCAAGTGTCTCGTATATTGACAAATATAAAAGTATATTTGAAGTTCAAGCAGGATTTCGCGGAGGTATCGGTACTACAGATAATATATTTTTTATTACAGTGATTGATATCTCACATGATCAATAAAAGGAAAAAATAATTTTTGTTTTAATGGCGTCTGATAACATTGTAAGAAATAGTTTATGGTACAAATTAATCATTTTTGTATAAGAGATAAAATGTTTATGTATTGAAGGTATCTATGAAAGTGTTAAGTCGGTGTCAATTTTTAATAATAATGTTAATTAATGTATTTTTCTGTGTCTAAGGAGTACGTCGGGGAGAATGTTGATCGCCATTTTTGTTTCTTAATGATTTGAAGAGCATTAAGGTATGGAACCCTAAAGGACTCGGCAAATTAGGGCAAATGCCCGGCAAAGATCGACTAACTTCCGATATTCTTCGTAATAACACGCCATGATTCGGAATGTGGATTCTTTTTCATTAAGAAGTTCAATTCTGCTGTCTTTTTATCATTGTCACAATGCACAGTGCCGATTTTGCAAAAAAATTTGATTAAATTGTTAACCAAATGTAATGGTTTTGATTGGTACTCATTCTATTCAAATGAAAAAAAAATGTTCCTTTTTTTCTGAAAAAGAGAAGAAATAACCATTCCGAATTACTTCCGGTGACGTCATTTTTGGAATTCCCCTTTGGTTGTCAAATGGGATAATTGTGATTAAATGATGGTATTTTGAAAGGTTTTCCATAAGAAACAAATTTTTTAAAAAGGAAGGGTATCTTAATCAACAATAACTACAGTTAACCCCAAGTTGTATAATTAAAAATTCCGAAAGCGGAAAATTGTGGGCAGTTTATTCTTTTGTACTAAGATTGAACGTATCTTGGGCAAATAGTTTTTGTAATAAAACTCTTAGATATTTTTATTGAATGCTTAGACTTTTAAATTTTTAAAACAAAGTAATAAACTTGGAAATAAAATGCATAATTAAGAAAAATAAATCCTAGTTGTTTCAAAATGTTCAGTACAAAGTGGTGAAATTTTTTTCTTTTTGAGAAAACTTCACATAAAAAAATGTCGGATTTTTCTTCGAAACAATGTCATTTTTTTTCTGCTCATTATTATTCACTTTACAATGATTTTATAATAATCATTGAATGGAAAAAAGGCAAATAACTTGGAGTTGCGCTTTACATTGTACCTGAAAAGAAACGCAAAAGTACGAAAAAAGGACGCATAGAGACATTCTATTCTGTTTTTTTTCTGAGCATAGAAATTTGGGGCCAGGTAATGCATACTGTTATACTTTATAATTTTTATGGTTATCCTATATAAAATTGTGCTTTTTCATGTTTGATATAGTATATGAAAAATTTTTAACGCTTGTCTTGAGAAATTTGTACGAAAATTATGTACTTTACCCTGAAGTGCAGTGTTGCTATTTTATAAATGGAGAAAAAAATATCAAACTGTAATATGAAGTTTTTTTTGTAAATGTTTTAATATGCATTTTATCAAGTTCGCTATTATGTTTTTATAAAATTTTTCATTTTATATATGCCTTCGGTAAAATGAAAAATCAATTCATGAGGAAAATGTGGAAAATTTTATAGCAGTTTTTTATACGTATACGCCACACAATTTGCCGAAAGCATTTCAATATGGGTTTAAATAGACAGAAAAATCACTTTTTTTTTAGAAACGGGTTAGAACTTTCTTAATTGCACAAATGCTTTCTTTTAAAAGTACAGAATAGAAAAAAACCCCAAAAAACCAGAATTCTAAAATTTCATGCATTAGGGTGCCCCTACCCTTTTTACTGAATGGTTTCAATGGTATTGAGTTATACATGACAAAAATTTTTTTTTCTACTTTCGCCCCGATGATTGTGGCATATTTTCAGAAACTGATGAGGGTTTAGATTGTTTGCATGATTATTCTTCTAGGGGGAAAATTATTAATAAAGGTGCAAAAAAGTATTTAAGATAGGGTCAGGTTTTTACCTAAAAATATACGGTTTACTTTTAACTGAGTATTGTGGAAAATAGTCAAACATTTTTCATATTAAATTGAGATTTTATTTTCTCGAAGTTCATTATCAGAAATTCACACAAAGCTATTTTTTTTCATAAAATAAATATTTTTTTTAACTTTACACATGTTAATGTAAATCACTTTCAATTATCATTTAATAACTTTTATACTCCCAATTTTAAATTATGCATGTGAGATCTTGGGTTCATTTAGTAGAAACAGAGCGTTTTTTACATGCTATATATTTTAAGCGAGTTTTTAAATGGTTTAATAGTTGTTTATGAAGGTTCAAATGAAATAAAATAATGTACCAATGTTTAAAATGTATAATGAAGGATCTAAAGCGTTTCCAAATAAAGTATAAGTTACACTTGTCAAGGTTTATATTATCTAGAATGGGTTTACTTGATGTTTGCCTAGCTGAAATTGCTAGAAATATTTATTTTTTCTGATTATTTTCGTGCAACTTTCAAAGGCATGGAATGACTGATTACAAAATTCTTGAAGAGCAATTTTTTTTAAAAAGAAATTATCAAACTCGAGTTTCAGTTTTATTTTATCAAATGTGTCTATAACGAAAATTAGATAAGCTATTATGTTTATCATCTCAAACTTTGGCTGTAAAAATTTGGGTTTGATGGCAAATTTTCCTTTGAATAATAGAAAATGCATAAGATTTTGTTGAAAATGAAAAAAAAATTTTACTTTTTGCTAGAATGTAAAGTATACATTGATTTACGTAAAACAAAAATATACCAAGAATGTATTGGTTTCGCCCGAAAACATGCACAATTAGTTCAATTATTTGAATCAAAAAATAAAAATACCATCAAGTTTTAAAAACTTTCGAGATAAGAAATTCCGTTTTTGATATTGTTTTTTGATGTGCATTTGATATTGTATATGATGTGTTTTATAAGTTTTATGTACATGAGAGAGCGGAAGTGAAGACATTTAGGGCTATATGTATACTTCAGAAACAGCACCTTTCTCCGCAAAATTGTATCCTAATGATGTACGATATATAAAATGTCTCATAATATTACTAAGCACGGACTTTTAATCACCATTATACACATAATTCATTTTATAACTGGCCAATTAATCAATATTTATATATGCATTGTCAAATTTAATGCAGCAGATTTATTTATATATATTGTTATAATGTCGCCATGTTACCCCATGTACCGTTCATGTATGATGTACATGTATCTAGTCACCTGGATTTAAGGCCTATAGAACTTATGAAATTAAAACTATTCATGTATTGTGTAAATAAAGGGTTGTGTGGGGAAAAAAAAATAGAGATGAGAGAGGCATGCACAACTACTTTTTTACCCGATTTTTTTTAATCAGATGGTGTCATGTAATGAATGGAAATGAAAATCTACTTAAAACACATATATAAATAAACTTATGTTTTTTCTTTAAAATTTTTATAAATAAAACTACAACAAAAAAACAAAACAGAGTGGTGATTTTTAATGTTTTTAAATGATATATTATTTCCTACTTTATCTGGCTTGTTTTTTAATTTAACATCGCCTTTACTTTATCTTTAAATTTAAACCCATATCAAAACCTTACAATCTTACTTATTCATAGAAACTACCCGCGCAGTTGATGCATGCCCTTAATCGCTAGTAAATCACAGGCTTTTCTTAATGCTGACATAATTTTGATAAATGTTAATTTATTATAGCCGCCTACAGATTTGAGATATAGCAAAATGCCAGTGTCATTATACATAATTAGTAAGCCATTAATACGAGTACAGTGGACGTCATTTACATATGCCTGATTCCAATTTCGTGATTTAGTTAGTCGATATCACAGATCATGATATTATAATCGTAAACAATTCGCTGAGTACCGTAACGCTTTTTATTTAATTTATTTTAAACAACTGATCTTTTTCCGTAATAGATCACTGTCACGTGATGTGTATCACACAACTTAAGTTATTGGGGAAATTTGCAAGATTACTGAAATTTCATATCAAATTTTACTAATCGAGTTCATGAAAATGTCATTTTCGTGAACTCGTTTCGCAAAATTTGATATAAAATAACAATTAAAGTCAGATTCTTTCAACATTTCAAGAGTTTTATCTTAAAAAATACGTAGTAAATATTTAATCCAAAAACTATATCTTAAGAAAATTTGAATTAATTTTTTTAAGGTTTCCTAGAAGAACTACCTTAAAATCTATATAGACAGTTTCGTCGGATAAAACCAACGGCTGTGATAACGCTCCTCTACATACATGAATGGAGAAGGAATTTACTGTAGGTGTCCGACGATGTAAAGGCAGTTAAACTCACTAAACCAGTGAATTAATACCAAAGACATATTAAACAGAGATAGGAAACTACTGTAAAAGCCAGTGGAAAATATGTTTAGGCACACAGCAGATCATTGAATCTTGTAACTTTAAAAAAGAATATGGAAAAATCACAGAGGAAAATGTAACGATACTATAAAATAATCATTTCTCTACTCCAGTTTGATTTGTTTTATTATTTTTTTTTTAAATCATGATTTAAATTCAACCATAAAACAACACATTTTACATAGTTTTCACCATGCAAGTACTTTTCTATCTTAAATAAAACTTTTATTTCATGACTTATCTTAATAAATAAGGTATCATTTTGATGGTAATGTAATGTTATATTGTGAGATACAATTTACTTTCACATATCTTCAATGGAAAAAAGGAAAATTTGAAAACGTGACTTTTCGAGAATTGGACAATTTGCTACGTGCTTTTTTTGTGAGATTTATACTAGTTGCCAATTTTTGTTTAACAGGTCTTTGATTATTACAGGAAGAATTTAACTAATAAAATGGATAAATTCACCCAGAATGGTCTTTATTGTAATTGACCACTACTTACATCAACTTTTAAATGTACATATAAAGGAATAGCTCCAGTGTCTTTGGATTTTTCCCAGGTCACATAATCTAGAATTGATCTGCAAAACGTGGCAGGACTATATCTATCTCAAGTAGGACATAGTTTCCAAATGACTGAAATACTGTCGACGGACCCTAAACCTAACAAACAAACACGCGTTAAAATATTTGGATATAGGTGTTGAAATTAAACATAGCACGACATAAAGACGGCATCGTTATCATTAAGGTCCTGTAAAACTCTTGCAAACTGGTAAAAATACATACCAAAATTGTGTAATTATCACTTATATACCAATACCCACTTCAATATATGGATTTATGTCGCTTATCGACACATTCCATCAAATTTCGAACTCGGACGACTGTCTTTGTCAGTCCATAGTAACATTATTAAATAGAGACTATAACTTTAGCCAACATAAGCTTGAAAAGAAAATGTTCATAAATTTAAGTGTACTAGTTATTTTAATAGCATTAAAATAAAAATAAAAATCTTTGATATAATTCATGATAAAAATATCACATAGTTTAACATGAGAAATGCTAACTTAGAAACAAATGAGAGATTGTGACCTATCTGCATGTATTTGGGCAATGATTAAATAAAATCTATAAGCTTGTTCGTTTAATATAAAATTATATATTTCGCTAATCAGAAAATCAGCTGTAACTAAATTAATTCAATATTTGCATGTATTTAATAAATGTTTGCTGATTGTTGTTCAGTATACAGGTTGTTTTCAAATATATGTTACACTTTCAAAGTTATGTAGCAAATACAAAAATTCAAGCTGACGATATCTTGTACAACATTTTAAAGGTCAGACAATGTAGTTTTTCTCTATTATTTTGTTCGGGAAAATGTTACTTTTGCTTAGGAAAACGTTCGTGTGGTGACATCATTTATGACGTAATCAAACGTCGGATGTTTTTTCCACATAGCGCTGTCTTGAAAAAAAGTGTTCAGGAAATTTTAAATTGTATTTTGTAAGAAAAAACATTTTTTTTTTTTTTGCAATAAGAAGTATAGAAATATGTTTCCAAGAGAAAGACATAATCAGTAGATAAAAAATAGAAATTTGGTACGGAATCAGTCTACTCGGTCATAACGTAATAACAATAGGACGTCCAAGGACAGGGCGTTGTTAAAAAATATTGAGTAAATTAGACACGCCGCAAAGGTCAGTGAGAAGGTTTTTGTCAGATAATTACCAGTGGTGTTTACAGAACTTACTATAGGATTTTAATCCACGCCATTTTCTATTCCCCCACTTCAGCATTTTAATGAAAATTTATTGCCCATTGCACCAGATTGGAATTTTGCGAATGGAATGCGGACAAAAAGGTTTATGATGAATCCATTCTGTCGCCGCAAAACTCCGCCGCAGTAGTTTCCTCCCTTACAGTTGCTATAACCATGCCACCAGAATAGATTTTGGCTGATATAGGCGGGTTTTATTTTTTTAACTTTTGCTGTTTTGAATATTCCACATTTTCGTTTATTTCATGAAAATAAATTCATGATTTCAAAAAAAAATAAAAATCTAATCTATAACATTAATTAAAAAAACTAAAAATGTTGGCCCCAAGGTTTCAACATCATCACGTGATTTGTGGGGTGGCTTTTTTAAATCGGTAGCGTGACGTAATCGGTGCGGGGGAGTTTGCTTCCCCGGCCCTAACCCAAATTTGGGATTTTTTATTGATTTCCTTAAGAAAATTTTGTACTGACCCGGGCCTTAGTCTAAAAAAGAATCTGAGGCATCATGAAAGAACTGATAAAACTCAGATTTTTGTAATGGGGTGATAGTCAATTTGATGAAGAGACTGTTGCGGGGCGACGTCAAAATTGGGTCATTTGAACATCGGCGAAAAACATATGTTTTTTTAAAGATGTCGGCTGTTTTTTTTTTTTTTTTTTTTTTTTTTTTTAACCTTATATACAGTCATGTTATAAAATTTCTTTGCCCTTTTTATAGGTAAGTTTTTTTTTGGTTTTTAACAGTATCTTTAGCAACAAATTTTTTTAAACGCAGAATAAATGAAATTTATCAAAAGTCTTTTAAAATCGTTTGGGCTGTTTATTTAGTTCATAGTGAATTTCGGGGGGGTTTCATTTTTAGGGTAGCGCACTAGGGGTCTACGTTGTCTTTTTCACTTCCGCCAAGGAAAACGCCCCCATTCTAAACGGGTCCCCCAAAAAAAAGCTTTTTACCCCCTCTTTTTTTGTTTAAAAACAGCCCACCACGATGTAAGTACAATGTAAAAATGTTTTGTTGAATATTTTCTACATATTTGCCTAATTTTGTGTCATATAAGTGTTATTTAACACGTTTGGTTTTAGACTGTGTCTGTTCGTTTTCCAAATTTCATTTCGTACTTGCTATGTTTCGGTATTTTTCTAATTTTCATAACCGTTGTACCCCTTCAATTGTATTGTTTTGTTTATCATGCATATGCTGTTTTGCAGTTGAAATTTTAAAGTGTTGCTGCCGTTTAGTTTTGAACGAATCTAAATTTTTCTGCGTCATTATTTCTCAAAACCATGTTAGGTCTTTTCAGTTTTGGGTTATAAATATAAGCTGTTGTTTATTTTGTTCATTGTCTTTAACATTTTGTAAAAAAGTAGGGTAGCACATTTTTGTCTAATTTTTAAATAATGCCTAGCTTTTTAGTTATCCAGCTTTTGGGGTTTTAAAAGTTGTGTCATTCTTTCAGTTCAAAAAATATATATTTATATATAAATATATTATCAAAGGTTTGGTCCTTATGGAATGCTATTAGCTTAGGCAATTGCGGGGTTTTCACTAAGCTAACTAGCTTAAATTACTTATCATAAAAAGCTTTATATAGGTTTGTTTGATATCTTTTGTATTTTCAGTTTTTTTACCATATCACATCACAATAAAGGGTTTAACTGTCTGCACGGATTTTTGGGTTTTTTCCTTTGGACCCCCTAGGCAAAAACAGTAAAAAATCGTGATGAATGCAAGAAAATTTAAAAAAAATCATAAACCCCCGACCTACAAAGGAAAGATGAACGTTCGAAGAGAAATCAGATTTCCAAAGGGAAACTTAGTAAATTAGAGCAAACATTGAAGAAATAAATATGAAAGTGAACCCACTTGGTTTTCAAGACAGTTGAAGACTTTTAAGACATCTAGAAAGAGAACTTTTCAAAATTCTATGATCTTACAACAAAGTAAAATTTTTTAAAGAATTTATATCCTATCTCGAGTTGAAAAAGAGGACTTGGGTTAACAACATTAAAAACAAAGTTGAAAAGTTGCAGAAAAATTTCCAAGAGTTTATAATCGAATAGATAGTTTAGAGAGGCCTTTTTAGGAAGTTTGTCCGAAAGATCTTCTCTAGTGCCCCGACACCCGTAAGGGCCGATGCCAGAGGATGCAGCTCAAATTTAAAAATGGGGAAGCTGAATTAAAGAAGAAGGAGTATATTAGAACGCAGGCAGCTGTCGAAGTGCTGAAATTTCCCCGAAAGAACTGAGTTAGAAAGATAAAATTTTTGCCCCTAGAACAAAAAATTTCGTGAACCGAATCTTCAGAGGCTTTAGGCTTTCGTGGGGGTTCCTTCTTTAAAAAATTCCTAAGCAAGGGGTGTAAAAAGAGCCTAATTTTTTTTGGCTCAGAATAGAAATGGGTTTGGACCAAAAAAGAAAATTTGAACCCTGCCGCACCCCTTTCATACCGTCAACAAACCAATGAATCCCTTCTGAGCAGTGTATAAATTTCCTGATAAAGAAAAACTTTGCTGTCAAGGTTTTCACAGTTTGAGGGATGACCTTGAACTATCAAATTTGGGAAAGGAACTTCAAAACAGTCAAAGAACTTAGGTTTTGATTTTGAAGAATTGGGGACTTGCTGGGAAGGGCTCGGACACAACCAGAAAACAGGAAAATCAATCAGAGCTCCCACGAAAAAAACCCTAAAGACCCCTAGCTAGAGTTTGGGACAGACCGATAACTTGGGAAAACCCGGTTTGGGTGGAACAAGAAAACAAAAAAAAGCTAGCAGTTTCCCAAAAATTAGGCCCCAAAAGACAATAACGCTATATGACCTTTAGACTAGTTTCCAGATAGAATTTTGAAAGAGGCCCCAAGATACGAATCGATGTTATCTTTTTTTTGGTTTGTGGGTGTTTCCCTTTGTCTAAAAATTTGTCCCTAGGGAAAGAGGGTATCGAAAGCGTCAAAGTACAAAAAACACATAAGTTTTTCCCCCCCATTCAATTCTTTGCAAACTTTTGCATTCTTGCAAAATAAAAATGACCCCCCCTTTTTTCGAGGGCACTCCGCTACTTTACCCCACCCTTTCGTTTAAAAAATTTTTTTTAAAAAAAACATGACCGCGATTTCAGAGTCCAAGTCTGCAGGATCGACCAGAATTCCCCAAAAAAGTGTCCAATTAAAAAATTCTATCATCATCTTAGGGTTCGGAAATTTCTTAAAAAATCTCATAAAGGGGGAAAGTAAAATTGTTAAAAAATTAAATTGTGTTTTAAGTGTATGTCTTCTGGGGATCTGTCGGAAAGAATTTCCGAAAAATCAGTGTGAAAATTGGGGGGAAAGAAACTTCAACCGTGCCATGGCAATCAGGGCAATGGGGTAAAAGGTCAAGCTTTCCAGGAAAGGGCGAGGCCACAATCCTGGGGGGGGGGCCCCAAAGAAAAACAGTCAAATACGTGTTGTTTTTGTAAATGTCAAAATTGAGGGTTTGCAATGGTGCATCTTTCCAAGTTGTTCTTATTGATATCGTGTAGATCTAACCAGATCAAAATTGAGAATTTATGGTAATGATGATCAGAGTAATTGTTCATTTGCTGGGCCCCAAAAATTGTTG
Source organism: Solen grandis (assembly GCA_021229015.1). Taxonomy (NCBI): domain Eukaryota; kingdom Metazoa; phylum Mollusca; class Bivalvia; order Adapedonta; family Solenidae; genus Solen; species Solen grandis. The sequence goes on from CM037790.1 coordinate 52,315,840, forward strand.
ACAAAAAAGGGGGGATATTCACAAGAAAGACAGTATACAATAAATTCTTGTACGGTTCAACATCGCAGTGGTCGTCTTGACCATTGTACATAGAATTTAGATATTTTTCGTACAAGATTCCGAACTTGATTGAGTGTACAAAACCCATAATAAACGGGAAATTTGTACACCGTATCCAAGTTTTTCAATTTCCAATTTGAAAAGTAGCGATTCCGAAGTTGAGACAATGGGGGACATTTTGATTCTCTTTGGGAAGAGATGTTTTTGATGCAATCAGTATTAAGAAAGTTATGGTCAATTTTGGCACCATTTGCACAACGATGGGGATTAGGTTTGTTTTTTTTTATGGGTGAATATGTCTTGAAAAACCAAATCATTCTCATTTTGTAGTAATGTGAACAAAACCAAATTGTTTACCGAATGGTGCCACTTGTTCGCCGGCACTAGTAAGTATTCCATTAAATTTCCCGGGGCATGGGGATTACCCGTATGATTGTCTTCTTTAGGCTTTCCCGATGACAACAAATTTCCACAGTAGTATGGGGAATTTTCCACGATGGACAATAGTTTCAGTAAAAAAAAAAACGACAGGGTGAAGGGTGCCCTTTTCCTTTCAGTCTCCTGGGCGTAAGTTCCCCTAACAAAAGGTCCCCAAACATTAAACGTGCAAAAATCTTTATTCTTTGCGCAAGATAAATAAAAAGCAACATTGTGTAGTTTTCATGTGCGGGGTCATTCCCAAGGGCCCCGCTGAATAGCACCATTTAGATGCTTGTAAAGAATGCGGGTACTTCCTTTTTTTGGTGTCTAAAATTTCCAAAAACCTGTAAAATGCAATTTTTTGATTTCGTCTGCAAAAATGTGAAGCTTGTCTCTGAATGCGGTCTTGTTTAAAGGGGGCCCGATCTTGGTTTAAAAGCTTTGTAGGCTGCTCCACGCTTTAGATCAGATAATTGCAATTATGGCCGCATTGAGCAATGTTTTTTCTTTTCAGTGGCGGGAACACTAGGAATTTCTTTGGATTTTTTTGGTACGAAGAAATGATCCAAATCAAAGTTGATTTGAGTATAGAAATTGCAAACATGCTTCGGGAAAAAGCCCTTCCCAGCCTTTTCACATATGGCTTGCAGATCTTGCAAATTGATAGTGATGTTCCAAACATTTGTAAATAGAGATTTTTTTTGTAGATATGGTATAAATTGTTTCTTCAGCTGAAAAAACAATTTTTCCGCCTTGAAAAAAGTAGATCTCATCTGCAGGGTTTTTGTTTTTACAGATCTCGTCCCAATAATGTGTTTAAGCTTTTCCAGAGGTAGATTTGGGCCAAAAATCTGAAAGGGATTGATTTTTATAAGGTGAGTTGCCTCAGCAGGAAATTTGGGGGTTTTTGTTGGAAAACTTGAGCAACTCTTTGGTTTTTTTAGTAGAGTTCTGATGTTCGGCCCCCTCGCCGTGGTATTTTGAGTCCGTAAACAGTATTTTTTACCAAATTGGGGTTTTTTGGGCCCCGGAAAATTTGAGGGGGAAATTTTTTTAGAGACGTGATGCTACAGGATCGTTGGATGATTTAGTGTCTTCTGAATTGGTGCAAAATGGAATGGTTGGCTCGGTTCACTGCAAAGTTTAGAGCATAAAATTTCCCCGTCCTTACTTTGTGGGAAGAAATTTATGACATGTCAAGTGTTGAGTTACACGTGTTCTCAATGTTCAGAAAAAGCATCATCAGTGGTTTATTGGGGAATTTTTTAAAAAAAGTGAAAGACTTTTCATTTTGTCTCTGGGGAAGGGAAAAGGTTCCCCCGTAGTTTCCAAAATTCCCAGGCTTTAACTTTCGCGCCCTTTGGCTGTTAAAGTTTTTGAAAAACCCGTCAAAAAAAAAAGTTGGTTAACATCGCTGGTTTTGGGGTACTCAATAGTCTGTTTTTAGGTTACATAAACAAAAACATCAAGGGCGTTTTATACTTTTCGTCGCCAATAAGTTCAAAGAATTTTGACAAACTTCAACCCCCCCCAAAAGGGAAATTTGTAGCTCACATCGAAAAAAGCAGTGTAGGTCTAGAGGGGTTTTACCGAAGACTGAGTGAATCAATTTGGGTTTTTAGGACCCCCCTTTTTGCAGAAGCGGGTAGGCTTTTTTTGACGTAGCGGGAAACATTTCCGTACAGAGTCCCGAAAAAGGGTTCAACATTGACCTTTTTTGTCAAAGTTACACAGTTGGGGGTCAGATCCAAAACTACCATGCCTGGGCTTGGTCCTATAGATTTGACCGTTTTTTTAGTTGTCCCGGGTTGTTGTAGCGCTCTGCCTACTTTGTCATTTGGGTTTTGTCGTTTCAGCGAAAACAGTGGGCCATGGGGGGGTATTTTGGAAAAAACCAAAAAATGTTTAAAATAAGCCAAAGGGTTTAAAAACTCATTTAAAGGGAAATTTAAAATGATGTGTAAAACAGGAAATATCATGTTTTTGGGGAATCACCGGTTAATAAAGTGTTCAATTTTGAATCTCAATCCCTTTTTTGATAGTATGGCTTTTTTTGGGGGGGAGGGCGGTTTTTCAATGCTGTATGAATGATAAGGAAAAACATCCATCCATTACCTGGAAAAAACCCTGTTCAAAAAATTTTTGGTACCCATTTCATAGTCCGTAAAGCATCAGGGGGCCCTTCTTAGTAAGCAGCAATCGGTCGCGGTTCTGGGTCCGGAGCCAAAACGTTGGTTTCGAACCCCTTTTTCAATTGTGTCACTTGCAGGAAATAAGAGGTAAAATGCAAATTAAAGATGGCAACTTCCTTTTTGATGAATTCAGAAGTACTCCCTTTTGTTATGTAGGGGGGTTTTTACGTGTTTGGCCTTTTGGGGGTCTCTCGCTCGACAAGGGGGAGGTAGGTAGCTCAAACGATGGGCAATCCTTTTACATTTTTAAAAATTGGCAGTGCACTTTAGGTTGTGGAGGGGATGTCCCCATCGCCCGTTTTTTAAATGCCCACCAGATTCATAGCATTCGGGGGAAAGTGAAACAATTTCGCCAAAAGAGGCACCCTTTTTTTTAGGGGGACGGGGGGATTTGGTGTTAAAGCTATCAAGTAAGGGATAAACATCAAAGAAGTTTTTTTGCTGGGGTCAGTATGGATCTTTTTAACCCCCCGCATTTCACATGGGAGGGGCTTTGGGAGCATGATAGGTATACTCGAGCATTCTCGTTCCACCTTAGGATGTGAAAAGCCTCACTCAGATTTCTTGTCACTTTATGTAACTTTTTTGCAATTATCAATTAAGACCAAAAGCCCGGTTAGTAAAAGATTCTTCAATCCTGAATTTTTCAGTCCGCAGCCCTTTGCTATGAAATTTCAATGTGAATTGCAAGTCAGATGTGATGTTTTGGACATGTATAAAAGTCAATGGGAAACAGGGTTTGTTTTTGCAATAGTTTTGGTACAAGTGGGGGGAAAGAGTACTTGCAAACTCTTCAACCCCGAAGAAAATGGGGTTTCCCCCCGGATAATCTCAAAGTGGGTTTGGGGTTTTTCCCATGAAAAATAACGAAGAAAAAAGGTGTTCTGGCCGAAGCATGTGGCAACGGGTTTTCCCTAGTGATGATAATCTTATTGGAAGGTTTTACTTAGAGTGGTCAAAATGAAAGGTGTCGTCAATTTTTCCCGTTGTAGAACTTTTTAAAACTTGTCTAAAAAAGAGTTTTCCCAATAGGGTTTTTAAAAATGGGTTTTTTTTAACATTTTTAGTGCTAATCAAACAAAATTTTTAGATTTTGTAAAATGCTGGTTTTGGATTTTCTGATGTAACGTCTCATTTCTAGCCCAAATTTTTGGAACCCGAGCGGCTTGAATAGTAATTATATACATCAAAATGTTGAAATTCGTATGCTGAAAGTTTAAAACATGGATTAAAATGGTGATATTGTTTTAAAAATTTATGAGGGGTGTGCTTTTAATTTTATTTCATAGTGAATTTTTACGCGGGGTTTTTATTTTAGACCACTGGGGCTACTTTCTACACTTCCCCCAAAGGAAACCCCCTTCAAACTTCCCAAAAAAAAAAATTAGCCCCCTTTTCTTGATTGAATCCACCACGTTAATACAATGTAAAGTTTTAATAGTTTTTCTACTTTTTGCCTAATATTTTTGTCACTAAAATGTTATTTACACTTAGGTTTTGACATGTGTTGTTCCATCCAAAATTTATTTCTACTGCATTTTTTGGATATTTAATTTTCATAAAACCCTTGTAACCTTCAATTTTATTTTAGTTAATATCAGCATATTGCTGTATTGTCATTGATATTAAATTTGTTGCTGCCGTTTAGTTGATTGTTTTAAAGAATCTTAAATCTGCTGTCGTCTTTTGTCTCAATAACACATGTTAGATTTTTATTACAGCTTTTGGGTTATAAAAATTTGCTGTTCTTTTTTATGTTCATTGTCTTTAACATTGTATAAAAGTTTATAGCACTTAATTTTCTAAATTTTTAAAAAAATAGCCTAGCATTTTTTTTTTATCCACATTTTTGGGGTTTTGTCTGTGCTATTCTTTTTTCAATATATTATATTTTTATATAAAATATATACAAACGGGTTTGGGGCATTAGTGGAATGCTTTACTTGGCATTTTCGGGGGTTTTCCACTAAGCTAATAGCTGAAATTACTTATCATAAAAAAACAATATATAGGGTATTGATTTTTATCCTTTTGTATTTTCAGTTTTTACCTTTTCACATCCAAATAAATGGTTAACTGTCTGCACGGATATTTGGTTTTCCTGGATCCCCTAGGCAGAACATCGCTAGTAGCTCCCTGATAGGCGCTCAACATAAATATCGTTAGTAGATCCTTGATAGGCGCTTAACATAAATACCGCTAGTAGATAATCGATAGGCCTCAACATAAATATCGTCAGTAGATCCTTAATAGGCGCTCAATATAGACATCGTTAGTAGATATCTGATAGGTCCTAAACATACATACCGCTGGTAGATCATCGATAGGCGCTCAACATAAATATCGTCAGTAGATCCTTGATAGGCGCTCAATATAGACATCGTTAGTAGATATCTGATAGGTCCTAAACATACATACCGCTGGTAGATCATCGATAGGCGCTAAACATAAATATCGTGTGTATATCCCTGATTGACACTCAACATAAATATCGCTAGTAGAAACATAATAGGCGCTCAACATTAATATCGCTATTTGATTCCTGCTAGGCACTCTACATAAATATCGCTATTTGATTCCTGTTAGGCGTTTACCATAAATATCGGGAGTACACGAGTATTCCTGATAGTCGCTAAACATAATATCGCCAATAGACCCCTGATATGTTTAATATGCACTATGATGCAAATTAAATTAGACATTACCTGTGAAGGGGAAATTTTAATCAATATAACAGTGCAGATTTTGGGGATCCTATAATTGAATATACATGTAACGCGTGACTCTGAAATTATTGTATAGAGGAAGGGACATAACTAATGTTCACTTGGTTGAACTTGTGGCCCGACCCATTTCAATATCCTATTTTAAAAATAAAAATATGTTTAAATAAAGTAATCCTAATTAGTGCTCAACATAAATATTGCGAGTAACTCCCGGCAGGCGTTTTAGCATAGATATATAAGGGTTGTTCTTGAGTTGATTGGCGACTCTGAGTGGTTTCTATACAACAGCGTGTCATAACATTACATCTGGTTTTTAAGAAGATGCACTGTGATTGTTTCCTTATTTTTTTTAAAGTACTGCTGTTAAATGTACAGAACAAATTGATGTTTGGGCATTGCTTAGGAAAACAATGTATAATTACATATTAAATATTTAATTAAAACGATTTACGACCTTAACTGCTCGTACTTAATTCACTTTTTTAATTAAGATAAATTCATCAAATTTATTAAAAAAATCATGTAAAGAAGACAAGTAATAATCTGTCGCCTGGCACTAATCACAGTCACTTAACTTACCGATGTTTTCAGTTGGTTGTCATGTAACACAGATTTTATTTCTGTAACATCCGGAAGGCCAAAGCACTAGTAGACAAAAACAAAAACAACCCCATCATCATCATCATCATCAATTACGACATTTTAGTTTTTTATATAATAAAGGAAGAAAAACAAGCAAGAGTAAACAATGGAACAAAGAGCAGTTGACCTCCATTGTTTTAGTTACCATAATCGACTTAAACTGAGCCAGTTCAAGTTAAGAATGCAAATTACAAACCACAAACAATAGAAGGATTGTTTTATAATTTTAGTTTAATTTTAACGATGAAGCATTATATGTTTTATGTAGACCTTGACACAAAACTAAGATATAATCAAGCAAACAAACACAATTGCAGAACTTCATGACAATGCATTGCAGCTTCCTGTTTTCAAACTGAACAATTAAACATTGACAAAAATCCCACTATGCTTCTGAGACAAACTCACAAGTGTCCACGTTTATCATTTTTATTATATTTTTCATTTTACAGAGAAGAAAGCTGGTGATCTGATTATGATCATTATACAGAAATCAAAACTCAGTTGCTGTTTTTTTGTTTTTTTCCGAGGGCGACAGGACAGACTGATTAACACACTGTCACATTGAACCCGCACACGTATAGTTTTCCTGTGATGCAGCAACATAGGATACAGATAAAGAAGGCCTTAACAAGAGTTCTTCTAGATATGATTTATATCCCCGGCCGCAACGTATCAAAGTCGTAAACATGGTTAGTTCCTTTGCTTGGCACTTCGCATAAAAAGGAAGTTCAAGTTTTGGTTGGCCCGGTGTCAAGATAATGTGATTGGGTGTGTGTTGCGCCACTTGTCTACGGACGTGATACTACAGTTGTGGCAGCACCATAACTGTCTCGTGTAGACACATATCCTCATATGGCTGGAAATACTGTTGGTGGGACGTAACACCCAAACAAAAAAACATGCTACTTGTAATAATTTATGGTTAGAGCTTCTGGTTTTAACAAAGTTTCGAAAGATGTCCAGTGATTAGTGTTAAGTATTCATCAAGTTTCATTCTTAGCTTAAAAGATTTAAACTATTCTTTTATTACGGCTTTCCGCAACCTGCGGAAAACGTTATGGGGTTTGTTATGTTTATTCTTATTACGGCTTTCCGAAAACCTGCGGAAAACGTATGGGGTTTGTTATGTTTATTAGGGCTTTCTGCTTTTCGCAGAAAGCCCTTTTGGGTTTGTTCTGTCTTTTATTATTATTATTCTTTTTTTCCAACCTTTTCATGTTGTTATTTCATTAAGTTGCTGAAGGTCTAGGAAAAAAGAAATTCTATCAACAGACACCTGAAGCAATGGCTTTTTTGGAAATATATTATTTTTATCTTCACATGAGTCACATGACGTCAGAACTAAAAATAGCTACCAAATTTTTGTACGCGCTGACAGCCGTCATTTATGGACGGATTGTATGAATTTTCACAGAAGTTAATATTAAGACCTCATTGTGCAGGATTATATAGGTTTGCCAAGATTCGAAAGACTAGGTTCTAGGCGATCCAAGATTCGAACCAAGGACGTCAAATTTCAAATCCATATAAAATCGATTCTAGATGAGATAGAAGTTGATTTTTGGCGAGATTATATGTTCTGTGTTTCCTTTGCATTTTGTAAAGATGAACGTTTTATGACGTCATATGACGTCATCAAGTTGTAAAGAATTTCCGATTACTTGATGTCAATTTACTCATGTTGCAAAGGCTCATAGACAATGAAAATTTAATGTCCTATGTAGGTAATCATGAACATTTAGATTCAATTTTAAAAAATTTTTTCATATGACGTCACTGACGTCAGAACTTAAAAATAGCTACCAAGTTTGTACGCGCTGTAACAGCGTCATTTATGGACGGATTGGCAGGGGAATTTTTACAGAAATTATATATTACGACCTCATTGTGCAGGATTATATAGATTTGCCAAGATTCGAAAGAACTAAGGTTCTATGGCGAATCCAAGATTCGAACCAAGGACGTCAAATTTCAAATCCATATAAAAAACTTTTCTAGATGAGATAGAAAGTTGATTTTTGGCGAAAATTATACGTCTCTGTTTTTCCCTTTTGCATTTTGTAAAGATGAACGTCATATGACGTCATTTGACGTCATCAAATTGTATAGAATTTTCCGATTTCTTGATGTCAATTTACTCATGTTGCAAGGGTTCATAAACAATGGAAAATGAATTTCCTTTGTAGGTAATGATATTCATTTGATCCAATGTTTAAAATTTTCTTTATGACGTCACATGACGTCAGAACTAAAATAGCTACCACAGTTTGAAACGCGCTGTACAGCCGTCATTTATGGACGGTTTGGGCATGGAATTTTCACAGAAGTTATATATTAAGACCTCATTGTGCAGGATTATATAGGTTTGCCAAGATTCAAAAAAAAGCAAAGGTTCTATGGCAAATTTCCAAGATTCGAACCAAGGACGTCAAATTTCAAATAGTTATAAAATCGTTTATAGATGAAAAAGAAAAGTTGATATTTGGCGAGATTATATATCTCTGTGTTTCCTTTGAAATTTTGTAAAGATGAACGTTATATGACGTCAATATGACGTCTTTCAAGTTGTATGAATTTCCGATTTCTTGATGTCAATTTTCCTCAGGGTTGCAAAGCTTCTAGCAATGCAATTAAATGTCCTTTGTACATAATCAGGAAATTTACATTCAATGTTTAAAAATTTTCATATGACGTCTCATGACGTCAGAAACTATAAATAACTACCAAAGTTTGTCCGCTCTGTAACAGCCGTCATTTATTGATAGATTGGCATGGAATCTTCACAGAAGTTATAATTACGACCTCATTGTGCAGGTTTCTATAGGTTTGCCAAGATTTGAAAAGAACTAAGGTTTTTTGGGACGAATCCAAGATCGAACCAAGGACATCAAATTTTAAATACGTATAAAATCGTTTCTAGATGAGATAAAAATTTTGATTTTTTAGCGAGCTTATACGTCTCTGTGTTTCCTTTGCATTTTGTAAAGATGAACGTCATATGACGTCATCAAATTGTAGAGAATTTCCGTTTCCTGAATTTCAATTTACTCATGTTGCAAAGGTTCTTTAGACAATGAAAATTTAAAGTCCTAGTAGGTAATCATGAACATTAAGATTTAATGAGTAAAATTTTCATATGACGTCACAGGGACATCAAAATTTTTAAAAAAAAGCTACCAAAGTTCATTCGCGCTGCACAGCCGCATTTATGGACGGATTGGCATGGAAATTTTCAAAAAGGTTATATATTACGACTTAATTGTGCAGGTTTATATAGGTTTGCCAAAATTCGAAAAACACCAGGTTTGTCATGGTTTGCAGTGCAGAACCCTATTTTTTTGTTCAAACAAAAGAAGTCTAGTTTTTATTATTATTATTATTATTATTCCTTTTTTTCCAACCAAATCTAAGAGTTAATTTCGGAAAGTTTCAGTGTCTAAGCAACATGAAAATTAAATTGCCTCGACAAAAAACTTATAATTTTAAATTCAATAATTTTTAATTTCAATGCGTCAATTGACGTCAGATTTGACGTCAGCTTCAAAAGTTTGTTCGCGCTCTAGAGCCTTTAGTTTTTGAATATTTTATCTTGATATTTTCACAGAAGATGTTTGTTATGATGTAGATGTGCACCTTATCTTTCAAATTTTTTTAATTCGAAAAATTTAAGAATTTATGGCAAAACCGAGTTTCGAACTTTGGTCCTAAAACTTTTATTTAATGTTACAAAGGCTACTGATGAATAGAAGCATGAAAAATTGGACAGCTTATTGGCCAGAGGTCTACTTTCTTTTTTTCTGAAGATTTCCTTTTAAGTCACGGGGTTATGACGTCATTTAATAGATAAAATCCTTTTTTTTTCAAAGATTCTCTCGCTCTGCATCATACATTTTGAGGTCAATTTTAATGAAATTGAAATTGCAGCGATAAAAAAGTATCTTTTTATACATTCAATCATTTTCAATTTTCATTGGCGTCATATGACGTCAGATTTGACGTCAGCTTCAAAAGTTTGTTCGCGCTCAAGAGCCTTCATATAGGCCCGATTATCTTGATATTTTTACAAAAATTGTATTTTAGGATGTAGATGTCCCTTGGCATTCAATTGCCAAATTCGAAAAGATTAAGATTTTATGGCAATTCCCGAGTTTCGAACTTTGGTCAAAATTTAAATTTAAATGTTACAAAGCCCCGATGCGTTACAAGCATGAAAATTGGGAAACAGCATATCGGCCCATAGAAGTTTACGTTCTATTTTCTGAATGAATTTCTCTTAGTCACGTGGTTATGACGTCATCAAAAAGACAAAAAAAAAATTTCTTTTTAAAATTTCTTTTGCTTTTGGTATCATGAATTTAAAGTAAATCTTAATTATATCTTCAGAATTGATAGAGTTAAATTGAAGTGATGCATACTGCAAGAAATGGTTTGTTATGTCACTGTTTTAGGGACGTCATGCATACTTAAGCAAGAATTATTTTGAAAATCTTTAAAATTCCCCCAATTAGACCAATGAACTTAAACTGTTCATAAATTTCGAAACTTAGTACGTTCATAAGTCTTGAAATTTTCAAGTGATTACGTCATCAAACATGGCAGTTATTCATGTTTGATGGAATGCCTTCTTGAAAATGTGTAAACAAACCTGTTCGCATTCTCAAAGATATTTTTTTTTTCTTGATTAATAGAACGTTAGCTGAACAGCGTCATGAGTATTGATGCCAATCTAAAGCATAACTTAAAGAATTTATGTTTGTGTCACTTGTTTAAACAACATTGATTTGTAGCAAAATATATTAAAAAGATCAAAAGATTGTATATATTAACTTAATAAGTAATAATGCCGTACCTTAACAAGTAAAAAAAGGCCCAAAAAATTCAAGTGATTACTTTTATCAAACATGACTTATTCATGTTTTTCGTAAAAGGGCTTATTCAGGGAAAACCCCTATTAAATTTGCAGAAAAAAAAATGTAAGTTGGTCATTGGGTTGGTCGAGCAAGATCCGATTTTCTTTTGCAGGAATGAATCCCTGCGTTGAATTGTGAATTTTGATACGTTTTGAATATGCAATGAATACATGTTAAGTCATATGCTTACAAAGAAAATGATATTAAATTAAAAATGAAAAAAAAAAATCGATTGAATAACGTAAGAAAACAATTCTTGAGGATATTATTATCTTAAAATTTTCCTGTTTTTTTTTGTTTGTTTTTTTGTTTTTGTTTTTCTAAATGATAGAAAACGGGTGCATAATCAAATAAAATCCATATTTATGCTTTCTCAGTATCTTCTTTAAGAAGATGTAAATGAAAAAAAAAAAAAAAAAAAAAAAAGATTTAAGCTTATTTTTGAACATAATCGTAAGTATATATTTAGATAATGATTGATTTACGTATTAAATAATACATTATTATGCATCATTATTCCATTTTTTTGTATTAACTTATATATTTAATACCTTTGAAATAAGCAAACGGAAAGCCGCTTCGTTGTATCTTAAACAAACGACTTCTAGTTATTATTAGGGGCTTTCCGCAAACTTGCGGAAAAAAACGTTAGGGGTTTTGTTTGTTTTTTTTTTCTTATTATTATTATTATTATTCTTCTTCTTCCAACCTAATTCAAGAGTTAATTTATTTTTGTTGCCAATGGTCAAGCAACTGAAAATTAAAATGCTTCGACAAAAAGTATAAATTTTTAAATTCAATAATTTTTAATTTTCAATGACGTCAATTGACGTCATATTTGACGTCAGCTTCAAAAGTTTGTTTCGCGCTCTAGAGCCTTCATTTGGTCTGATTTTCTTGATATTTTCACAGTAGATGTATTTTAGAAGGTAGAAGTGCACCCTAGCATTCAAATTTCAAAATTTGAAAAAAATTGAGATTTTAGGGCAAAACCAAGATTCGAACTTAGGTCCAAAATTTTATATTTTAATGTTAAAAGGGGAAAACCTAATGCGTTGAAGAATGAAAATTGGCCCAGCATATCGGTATAGAGGTCTTCTTTCTTTTTCTTAAGGATTTTTCTTAAATCACGTGATTATGACGTAAAAACACAAAAAAAGCAATTTTTTTAAAAATTTTTTTCGCTCTTATATCATGACTTTTCACTCAATCTTTTTAAAAAATTGTATTGCAGGATTTAAAAGTTTACATTTATAAATTTATTTATTTTTAATTTTTTAAAATGACGTCAAATGAAGTCAGATTTGACGTCAGCTTAAAAGTTTGTTCGCGCTCTAAAGGTTCATTCTGGCCCGATTTTATGATTTTTCACAGATGATGTATTTTAGGATTTTAGATTTGCCCCGTGCATTCCTTTTTCCCAAAAATTTCGAAAATTTTAAAGATACCATGGCAAAACCAGATTCGACTTAGGTCCTAAAATTATATTTTAATGTTACAAACCCCCCTGATGCGTTAAAAAGCATGAAAATTGGACAGCATATCGGCCTAGAGGTCTTCTTTCTATTTCTTAAAGGATTTTTTCTTAAGTCACGTGATTATGACGTCATAAAAAAACGACAAAAAGCAACTTTTTAAAAAATTTATTTCCCTCTGGTATCAAAAACTTTTGACTCAATCTTTTTGAAAATTGTATTGCAGCGATTAAAAATCTTTAAATTTATAAATTCATTTATTTTTAATTTTCAATGCGTCAAATGACGTCAGATTTGACGTCACCTTCAAAATTTTGTTCGCGCTTGAGCCTTCAATTTCGGTCGTTTTATATTGATATTTTCACAGAAGATGTGTTTTTAGGATGTAGATTGCACCGTGGCATTCAAATTTCCAAATTCAAAAAAATATAAAAGATTTCATGGCAAAAACTGAGATTCGAACTTTGGTCCTTAAATTACATTTTAATGTTACAAGCCCCCTGATGCGTTAGAAGCATGAACATTGGATAGCATATCGGCATAGGGGTTTTACATTCTTTTTTCTGAATGATTTTCTTTTACGTCACGTGGTTATGACGTCATTAAAAAGACAAAAAGGCATTTTTTAAACATTTCTCTTGCTCGGGTATCATGAATTTTGAATCAGTTTAATTGAAATCTTGAGAATTGATAGAGTTAAAATTGAAGTGATGCATACTGCAAGAAATGTTTGATTTGTCAGTAGTTATGACGTCATGAATACTAAAGCAAGAATTATTTTAAAAATTCATTAAAAATCGCCAATTAGATCAATGAACTTAAACTTGTCAAAAATGTCGAAATTAGTACGTTCATAAGGGTTTGAAAATTTAAAGTTTTTACGTCATCAAGCATGGCAGATATTCATGTTTGATGGAACGCTTACTTGAAATGTGGGGAAAAAAAACTTGTTCACATTCTCGAATATATTTTTATCTGGGTTAATAGAAGTTAGCTAATCATGTCATTCCAAAACAGATACTTTTCTTTAGTCACTTGATTTTGCCGTGGTTTAAATATTAAAATCATTCATTTAAATACGTATTCGCGCTTCAGCGTCATGAGTATTGTGGCAAAAATAAAGCATACCTTAAGGAATTTATGTTGTGTCACTTGTTTATGACAACTTGATTTGTAAGCGAAATACATTTAAAAGAACCATAAGATTGGACATATTAACTTTAAATAAGTAATATTGCCGTGCCTTGAATGCGCAGAAAATTTCAAGTGAGTCGTTATCAAACATGACCTATTCATGTTTTTCTTTATAGGGCTAATTCATGAAAATATATTAATTTGAAGAAAGAAAAGAAGCGGTCATTGGGTTGGTTGAGCAAGATCCCATTGTTCTTTTGCAGGAAAGAGTGCTGCGTTGAATAGTGAATTGTGGTACATTTTTTTTCTAAAGAGTCGCTTTTACGATTTAATTTGTAAAATTATACTAGAGTCAGAAAAAACCCATATGGATAAAATTATTGCATTTGCTTTGACGGCTTTCTGCAAACCTTAGAAAATGACAAATACATGTAGATCTTTCCTATTGATTTTTTATGTTTTCTAAATGTTTAACGGTTTCTTTTTCTAAATCTGTAAAAATAAGAAATATATAAAGCAAATGATTTGGGTTGAAAGTTTCAAGACGTTTATAAAAGTTAATTACATGAAAAAAAAAGAAAGTATTTTTTATAAACACCTCTGCCTTTGTTTCTATCTAATTTTGCAATGTAAAACTCAATCAATTTAAAGGTTGAAAAATCATGGATTTCAAAGTTTTTTTTTTCTTTTTTAAAATTTCATTGTGGGTCAAATTGCAATGAATTTTTTGTTAAGTAATATGCTAACGAAAAAAAAGATATTAATAAAGAATAAAAAACTTTTAAAATTGATTGACTAACGTAAGAAAAAAAACTTGAGGATTGTATTAGTATTTTTTTTTTGCATGATAGTAAACTGTTGCGTAATCAAATAACGTCCATATATATGCTTTCTAAAAATCTTCCTAAGAAGATGAAAAAATGAAAAAAATAAAAAAAAATAAAGCTTAATTTGAACATAAGTATATTTTTTATGATAATGATGATTTACGTATTGAATTAAACATTATTAGCCAACTTATCCATTTCTTTGTTTTAACTAATATATTCACACCTTTTAAATAAGCCAACGGAAAGCCGCTTCGTTTGTATTTTTAAACAAACGACTTCTAGTTATTATTTTATTATTATTCCTTTTTTTCCAACCAAATCTAGAGTTAATTTCGATAAGTTGGGCAGTGTCTAAGCAACATGAAAATTAAATTGCCTCGACAAAAAATTATAAATTTTTGAATTCAATAATTTTTTAATTTTCAATGACGTCAATTGACGTCAGACTTGACGTCAGCTTCAAAGTTTGTTCGCGCTCTGGAGCCTTTATTTTTGATATTTTATCTTGATATTTTCACAGAAGATGTATATTATGATGTAGATGGGCACCTTTCTTTCAATTTTTAAATTCGGAAAAAATTAAGAATTTATGGCAAAACCGAGTTTCGAACTTTGGTCCTAAAACTATTATTTAATGTTACAAAGGCTACTGATGAGATTAGAAGCATGAAAAATTGGACAGCTTATTGGCCCAGAGGTCTACTTTCTTTTCTCTGAAAAATTTCCTTTTAAGTCACGTGGTTTTTGACGTCATTTAATGGACAAAATCCCATTTTTTCAAAGATTTCTCTCCCTCTGGCATATACATTTTGAGTCAATTTTAATGAAATTGAAATTGCAGCGATAAAAAAGTATTTTTTATACATTCAATCATTTTCAATTTTCATTGGGGTCATATGACGTCAGATTTGGCGTCAGCTTCAAAAGTTTGTTCGCGCCCCTAGAGCCTTCAATATAGGTCCGTTATTTGATATTTTTACAAAAGATGTATTTTAGGATGTAGAGTCCAGCTTGGCATTCAAATTGCCAAATTCGAAAAGATTAAAATTTTATGGCAATACCGGGGTTTCGAAATTTGGTCAAAAATTAAATTTTAAATGTTACAAAGCCCCTGATGCGTTACAAGCATGAAAATTGGACAGCTTATCGGCATAGAAGTTTACGTTCTATTTTCTGAATGAATTTCTCTTTAGTTTGTGGTTATGACGTCATCAAAAAGACAAAAAAAACCCTGTCTCTTTAAAAATTTCTTTCGCTCCGATATCATGTATTTAAAGTCAATCTTAATTATATCTTCAGAATTGATAGAGTTAAAATTGGGAAATGATGCATACTGCAAGAAATGTTTGTTTTGTCACGGGGATTATGACGTCATGCATACTTAAAAATATAATTATTTTTTAAAAATCATATAAAAAACGCCAATTAGACCAATGAACTTAAACTTTTTAAAAAAAGTAGAAACTTAGTTACGTTCATAAGGTCTTGAAAAATTTCAAGTGGATTACGTCATCAAACATGGGGAGTTATTCATGTTTGATGGGAAAGCCTACTTGAAAATGTGAAAACAAACCTGTTCGCATTCTCGAAGATACTTTTTTTCTGGATTAAAAGAACGTTAGCTGAAAACATGTCCTTGCAAAAAGATATTTTGCTTTAGTCACTTGATTTTGACGTCGTCAAAATATAAAAATATTCATTTCAATACGTATTCGCGCTCCCGCGTCATGAGCATTGATGCCAATCTTAAGAACCTTATAGGGAATTTTTGTTGTGTAACTTGTTTATGACAAAAATTGATTTGTAAGCAAATATATAAAAAGATCAAAAGATTGTATTATTAACTTTTAAAAAAAGTAATAATGCCGTACCTTAAAAATGCGCGAAATGTCCAGAAAATTTCAAGTGGTTAAAGTTTTCAAACAGACTTATTCATTTTTTTTCGTAAAAGGGCTAAATTCATGGAAAAATCTATTAAATTGCAGAAAGACATGTAAGTGGTCATTGGGTTGGTTGAGCAAGATCCGATTGTTCTTTTTTTTAGGAATGAATTGCCTGCGTTGAATAGTGAATTGTGATCGTTTTTGAGTAAATGAGTCGCATTTACGATGATTAGTATTTTTATACTAGAGCCAGGAAAACCTTTACGGATACTTATTGCATTTGCTATCACTGCTTTCTGAAAACCTGAAGAAAAAAGACAAATACATGTATATCTTCCTATCGATTTTATGTTTTTTTAAATGTTTAACGGTTTCTTTTCCTAAATCTGTAAAAATAAGCAAATATACAAAGCAAAAGAATAGTTGAAAGTTTCTAGACTTTTATAACGTTAATTACATAGAAATAAGAACTTATTTTCATTATTTTGCCCACACCTCTGTCTTTGTTTCCCTCTAATTTTGCAAATGTAAAATCAATCAATTTAAAGGTACAAAGTAATCGATTTTAAAGTATTTTTCTTTTTTACAATTTCATTTGTGGATCAAATTGCAATAAATAAGATGTTAAAACCCTTTGCTTACAAAGAAAAAGATATTAAATAAAGATTTTAAAAAAATCGATTGAATAACGTAAGAAAAAACAATTCTTGGGGATATTATTATCTTAAAATTTTCCTGGTTTTTTTGTTTTTTTTTGTTTGTTTTTTTTTAGAATGATGAAAAACGTGTGCATAATCAAATAAGATCCATATTATGGGTTTCTCAATATTTCTTTAAAAAGATGAAAATAAATGAAAAAGATTTTAAAACTTATTTTTGAACATAATCGTAAGTATATATTTAAGATAAAGATGATTTACGTATTAATTCTTTTATTTTAGTCATTGATTCGGTACATTTGTTTTACCCTTAAACGAAAGTTTTATTTTTCCCCAAGTATTTCAGTTCACAGTTATTACAATAGTAATAAACATTATCTACACTGTTTTGGAATAATTATGACATGTTTTTATACGTCTAAGAAACTTGCCATCAATTCGGTTTGAAATTAACTTTTAGATTTGCTCTTTGTATGACATAACAACGAGAGGATTAATAAAACATACGTATTTTCTTTTCTTTTGTAACCTAAGAGACTATGATAAGCAAAGATGGTGAAAATGTGATGATGTGTGTATGTATTTTTGTGTGTGAGAGATAATACACCTAAAAGCTGCCTTTAAAAACATTTGATTAGAGGAAATCTTCTATCTAATAATCATTAAGTTCCTAAAATAGTGAAGAAATATCTCTAGGTGTCTAATCATATCATATCTCCACGCACAAACACATACATTTTATATAGGTGTGTGAGGATGCATAGTATTTTTCTCTTATGTTACTTTCCCGCAAATCTGGAATAATAAAACATATTATGATGTAAAAACGTAGTCGAGTAAATTTGATCGATCTATAATATTTCTTTATTCTATAATTTGTGGAAAGGAACATAACTTTATTAGCTTTGTCTATCGTTCTAATCATGACGTTATGTGTGCGTATTTATATGTCAGTCGCAATTAGTAGAAAAATATACTATTTCAAGGTATATCTTTAAACGTTTAAACTTATTTGTTATCACATAAAAAGGTAATTCCCAGCTGGAATAGAAACAATTATCGTCTAATCCACGTTGGCCGTTATCATTATCAACGTAAAGCATGGAGAGGGGTGATTCAGGCCCAAACGAATAATATGTGTGTTCAAAATTTGCATGAGAAACAAGAGTTCGAAATACACTATGACCCTGTCTGAGAAGGTCAGGTGTCAAATATCTGATGCCAATTGACTGTCATTCATGAGTGGAGTAAGTATGTCTAATATATAGACTTTATATAGCAATGAGGTAGTGTTCAAGAGAAAAAAAAACATCAAAAAAGTAAAGGAGGATAATTAAAAACAAGAACCAGACATGGATATTCTGTTATGTAATCAGTTCACATTTGCTACTCACTATCTATTCATATTCTAAGTTTCAAATCAATGCCTTTAATAGTTGTGGAGTTATGTTCTGGACAAAATTTAATATGAAATAAATAAAGGGAGATAATACAAGATTGGACCATGCAGAGTTATGGTTCTATGTCACTGCACTGCTCTTTTTTTTTTTGAGTTTTAAAAAAATTATAAAAAAATAAAGGGAGATAATAAAAGAAAACGTACTTGGTAGAATTATGTTTCTTGGTCACTGCACTTTTTCTATTTGTCATCTACACTTATATGTGATGTTTCAAGTCAAAACCTTGAATCATTTTCAAGCATATAGTAAATAAGTTATTTGGACAGAAATTCATTGTAAAATTAAATAAGAGAATTAATTAAAAATTTGATCAAAGTTAGAGTTACGGTTCTTGGTTTTGCACTTTCCAATCTCACCATCAAATTATATTTTAAGTTTCAAGTCAATACCTTGAATAGTTATTGACTTAAACTCCCGACAAAAATGGACAAAGAAAATTAAAAATACTGGGCCAGATAAAATAAATATTCTTAGTCAAGGCACTTTTCCCAGTCGCATTATATTCATATATGAAGTTAGTCAATACCTTTTATAGTTTTAAAGTTATAGTTTTTGTTTAAGTAGCTTACAAACCAAAAACAAAAAAACAAACAGAGCAAAAGCAACATGCCCCCGATGACACATTCTTTAACGGCACTACTACATTAACTCTTGGTAGAGTACAATACCCAGTGTCGGAAAAAATGAAAAGTATTTCAAATAATATCTATATATGTTTCATGTTTGCCTAGCTGTCGACGCAAGCTGGAGTGTGCGCAGATCAGCAAAATGCCATATACCAAAGTTCAATTATAAGAATAGGTGAGATACGTCATTGTTGCATCAGACTAGCACCATTTCCGCTTATCCTAAAATTATGGAACGCCTTTGCTGCCTCATTATACTGATCTTCTTACCATCATGCGAATACTCCATTATGACATGTGTACTGGGCATAGGCTAGGTGTATTTCCTACTTCGTTTTGTGCACACTTCATTATATTCTGTGGACCAACCTTTTTATTAGGTGCTTTCTTCATTTCGTTATGTACACATTTTATTACGATATGAGTGCGTATCATTGCGTTAAGTACATTCTCCATCTCGTTATGTGCACATATCATTACGCTATGTGTACTGACCATTGTATTATGTGCAATCCTCATAACGTTATGTGTACCGGTCATTGGGTTAGGTGCAATCCTCATAACGTAATTCTCCATCTGTTATGTGCACATATCATTACGCTATGTGTACTGACCATTGGGTTAGGTGCAATCCTCATAACGTTATGTGTACCGGTCATTGTATTATGTGCAATCCTCATAACGTTATGTGTACCGGTCATTGGGTTAGGTGCAATCCTCATAACGTTATGTGTACTGACCATTATATTATGTGCAGTCCTCATAACGTTATGTGTACCGGTCATTGGGTTAGGTGCAATCCTCATAACGTTATGTGTACTGACCATTGTATTATGTGCAGTCCTCATAACGTTATGTGTACCGGTCATTGGGTTAGGTGCAATCCTCATAACGTTATGTGTACTGACCATTGTATTATGTGCAGTCCTCATAACGTTATGTGTACCGGTCATTGGGCTAGGTGCATTGTCCATTTTGTTATGTAGACATTTCATTACGCTTTGTGTGTTGATCATTACGTTAGGTTAATTCTCCCTCTTGCTGTGTGCAAACTTCATTTCGCCAGATGTACCAAACTATGTCCTGTAAATTCTCCATTTTGTTGCGTGCAAACTCATTATATTTTGTGTATATTCATTTTGTGGCGTGCATTCTTCATCTCGTTATGTGCATACTTCATTATGTTATGTGTACAGATAATTGTGTTATGTGTAAACTCGCACATCATCCGCGTTTCCCAAAAATAACAACCGTACGTAGCATACAATGTAGTAAGAATTTTTTGAATATCTTGATATCTCTTTTTCTAATATGGAACATAAAAAAACTACTTCAGAAGGAAATGCAACATTAAATTTATATGGGCCAATGACTCTTTATACTGGGACCGAAGGAGCTGCAATTTACACTTTGCCCGACTTTGATGTCATTTTTGTCGGTGTCGTAAATAAAAAATACCCGAACAAAGTATCCCGTCATAATAACAATGTTCTGCATAATGACGATGCACACAACGTAATTAAATATGCACATAACGAAATTATTTGTACACATACCATAATGATCAATAAAAATAACATAATTAAGTGTTTACATAAAATAATAAAGTGTTTACATAACAAAATTGGGAATGTGCACAACAAAATGATTAGTACACATACATGCTGAAGGTTTAACATAGCGAAATAGGGAATTCACACAATAAAATGATCGGTACACAAAAAATAATGAAAGGTTAGCATAACGAAATAGGAAATGCAAACAAGAAAATGATCGGTACACAAAATATTGATTAGTACACACATCATAATGGTGTATGCACATGATAGTGCAGAGACCAGTATAATGAGGCAGCAAAGGGGTTTCATATAAATTGGTGATTTTTGGCCATCATACGCCCACGTTAACCACGTGGTATAGCAACGGGAATTACGTCAAGCACTTACGTCCATTTCATATTTGGCTACAGGCGGGGCCGGTACAGTCATATTTGGAAATAGTCTGGGGCGTGTTACTATATTAGGGGGCAGGGTTGAATTGACTCATGCTAGCTGCGTTACTATGGCGTGACTGGAATGTACTTACGCAGCTCTGACGTATAGTGTTACTCGGGCTCATGCAAACGGTATATAAAGGGGTCGAGAGAAGAGTATAGAGGGAGAGAGATAGAGAGAGATAGAGACCTTCCAAGGGACGAAGCAGGGGAATAAAATGTAGACCAGAATTTCGATTTTGTATTTCTCGGATTCTGCGAACCTGGGAAACACAAGGCAGCGCTACGCTACATAAAATACATAAAATAATGCCTCTAAATCAATCCTCTTGACTAATGATGAATCTTTTTTATCATTATGAATCACGCTATTGTCGAAGAAAGGCTATGTGACTATAAAATATAACATTTGCACAAAAAAATGTTTCATTTTAAGTTCCCGATGACAATTGTTATTGTTGTCTCATTTTTGCGTTTGTTTTCTTTGTATCATACTTGTAGTTGGACAAGTGATGTCAAACTGAAAATGCGTTCGTGAAAGCATCCGGTGTTGAGCTTAACTATGTTCATGTATAGACGATATATACACACAAATGTATATCAAATTACCTTTTATTGCCTTGTCTTTATGATATAATTAATTTTCTTTCTATTCAGTATTTTTAATTCCTGAATTACTTATCTGCGGAAATAATTTAAATATATTATGACTTCCCCACCTTTGTTTCACTCTTACAAATATCAAAATATTTCAGTTCTTTACAAAAATTGATGTTTAAGTTTTACACCCCATAATAGCCATCAATTTCATCAAAGCCATGCATATAACTTCACAATATAAGCTAAAATGGAAATCATAGGAGCAAATTGACATGTTATGACATGTAAAAGAAGTTATTTTATTACCGCCCCTTGATAATTTGCTGTCATGAGTTATCTCCCCTAAAAACTAAAACATGTTTTTTTCGTGTTTTTTTTTTTCATAAAATTTAAAACAGAATCATAAGATGTGTCTTTCTAGTCTGAGTTTTTCTCGAAAATCAAGTTCAGTTTTTCATATTCAGAGAAATTGTATTTCCCATGTTAACTAAAATACAGATTATCTCCCCCACATGTAATAAAACTTGGTAAGACTCTCGGTAAAACATTTTTTATTTTTGGATGTCTGTCTGCGGACGATGCGTTAACGCTGACACAGAAGAAACATTTTTTTTTTATATAAATAAAGAACGAAATTTCTACGTGTACCCCTGGACCCCTCGATATATTCAACTGAATTTTTTATTCAGATAACACCCAGCGTTTAACATGCTAAATAATTTATTCTAAAATAAATTATATAATATTGAAACATAGAAATATTGGTAATGGTTCGTTTATAATTCTTTAACTCGACATTGCCGGTCGTTTGCTAGATTATTTCGACACTATTGATAATTTCTCTACAGCGTGTTATTGTGATGTTGAACTCTTCAAAGAAAAACAACAATAACAAAGTTTTCCCTAAATTGAATTTGCTAGATATTAAAAATTGATATTAGTTACACGTGTATATCAAACGTTATAGACTTTGTTCTACTTAAATTAATTGAGGATCAAAACGTTTGTCACTGGCGAACAATTAAAACTAAGTTTGTTCAATATATATAAACATTGATTTCATCCAAAAGTCTACACATTCTTATCAACATAGTGTCCCACCAACAGTATTTCAGTCATTTTGAGATGTCCACTTGAGACAGATATAGTGCTGCCACACTGCAGTATCACGCCGTAGACAAGTGGCATAATACCACATCCAGTCACACTGTCCTGACACCAGGCCAACCAGTCCTGCAACTACCCCTTTATGCTGAGCGCAAACCAAGGGAGCTGAGACAGCACCATTTTTACGACTTTGATGTATCGCGACCTCCCGCTCCCAATAGTGCATTATCACATCGAAAATATTAAAAAAGTGTTTGAAAGGCAAAATGCGCAAAAAATACAAACAGAACGAAACAAACCAATATTTCATTTCAAAGTACGGCTATACATATGTACAGGTATATGATCATACACATGCAAAACATTCTTTCTAAAATATAGAATCTTACTTTGTTGTAAATCGACTAAATTGTTTGCAAAATACGAAAAATGTTAAAGCAAACTGTTACTCTCTCTCTCTCTCTCTCTCTCTATATATATATATATGTGTGTGTGTGTGTGTGTGTGTGTGTGTGTCAGTTAATTACCTCTATTGTCCATGGTAGATGTAAAAGTTATTTTATGAAAGACAAAACTTTCATCTAAGCTTAATACCGTGTTATTCATAGCTTCTGAACAAAATCATTAGTCGTACGTCAACTGGCACGTGAGTTAGCCAATAAAACGTGTTTGATACTTCCTTATGTTTAACAGTTGCGCGCGTTCACCCAGTTAGTCCAGCTATACCTTTCATATTAATCCAAAACATTCTTTTTAGAAGTGATTTCTCGGTCAAAGCATTGGCTTAAACTGTTGGATACATGTAAGTGTATAGGATTTCGAAGGTAATCGTTTTAATCAAAATTATCCGTTTTATACTCAATTTGTATGACCCGAGATCCTAGCTATCTCGTGGTCAAGAGTTAACTGACCAATCAAATCGTTAGATTATCTCGTAGCGATATATATATATATATATATTTTTTTTTTTTTTTTTTTTAATTTTTTTTTTCTTAGTTTCTAACTCATGGCCACGAGTTAGATTTTTTTTCTCTTATTTATTAACTCGTGGCCACAACTTAGATTTTCTAAGTTAGTAACTCGTGGTCACGAGTTAGTGAGATTTGTTTTTTGATTTATTTCTTACTTATATCTCGTGGCCATGAGTAAGGGATTTTTTTTTTAGCTCACCTGAGCACTTGTGCTTAGGGTGAGCTTTTGTGACCGCCTTTTGTCCGTCGTCCATCGTGCGTCGTCCGTCGTCAACAATTTCTTATGAACACTCTAGATGCCACAGTTTTGGCCCAATTTTCATGAAACTTTGTCAGGATGTTTGTCTACATGATATCTTGGATGAGTTTGAAATCGGGTCACGTGGGGTCAAAAACTAGGTCACAATGTCAAATCTTAGAAAAACTTTTTGAACACTCTAGAGGCCACAGTTTTAGCCCAATTTTCATTAGATTTGGTCAGAATGTTTGTCTACATGATATCTTGGATGAGTTTGAAAATGGGTCACGAGGGGTCAAAAACTAGGTCACCAGGTCAAATCTTAGAAAACTTTGTGAACACTCTAGAGGCGACAGTTTTAGCCTAACCTTATTGTAACTTGGTCAGAATGTTTGTTTGCATCATATCTCTGATGAATTCAAAACAGGGTTACATGGGGTCAAAAAGTAGGTCTCCAGGGCAAATTTTAGAAAAAAATCTTGTGAACACTCAGGAGGCCTTCATTTTTGTCCCATTCTCTATTAAACTTGATAAGAAAGATGACTGCATGCATTCCAAGTTGAGTGCAAATTCAGGTAGGATCATAATCCAGGTCACTTAGTCAAATATTTGAAGGAAAAAAAAACACTTTAGATGCCACGTTTTCTGTCATCATGTCTAACACAGCAATCTTACTCAGGTGAGCGACACAGGGCCATCTTGGCCCTCTTGTTTTTCTTAGTTATTAACTTGTTAATAATCTTTTTTTTTCTAAGATATATCTCGTGGCCACGAATTAGACAAGTTCGTTTTTCATTTTTTCTTAGTTATATCTCGTGGCCTAGAGTTATCAAGATTTCTTTTTCGTTTTTCTTTCATGGTTAGTGGCCACGAGATAATAAAAAAGAAAAACACAATGTCCCCTCTGTGCTTTCGTATCTATCTGATGGATATTAAAATTGGTAAAACAGAAGTCTCATGTGTTTTCTATCAATTCCAGACGTGATAACTAACTTAAAAAAAATGTTAATCGAACGAAACTTTTCCGGTTCAAATATATCCACTATGAATTTTATTATTTTAATTAACTCTTGACATTTATAGGTCATACATGTCATAAACAATATCTTTTATATACAAAAATAAAAAAATGACTTAAATTATTGAAAATATGCTATATTCTCTTAAATTTTCAAATATCATTCTTTGAAATGAATCAATACAAGGAGAGAGAGAGAGAGAGAGACAGACAGACAGACAGACAGACAGACAAAGAGGAGAAGAAAATTTATTTATTCAAGTATAAAATCATTAGCCTATTTCATTGCATTCAGTTATACTGTCTATGTTTTGTACTGCTAATGTTTCCTACCACGGTAAGACTAAAGACTGAAAAATCCGTTACTAAAATTTACCAATACATTTAAACCTGTATACATGTTTTAAATTTTATTTTAGGTAAAATGGATACTTTCATTTTGATAATCCTAACGTGCACTTTGCTTGCCAAATACGTTGATACGACCTCGTCACGTAAGTGATTCTCTACATAGACACCAGTGTTCAATTTTCATCTATTAAGGAATTTCCTCAAAGTTTCTGCACTTATCTTTCAATTAACCATATAAGTCGGTCTTTATATCGTTTTATACCGTCATATGTAGTAATCTTTAAATCGATTAAGAATATCAAATTATATCAAATTTAAATAAATTTTTGCAAGTTTTAAAATTTGACCCTTGATAAATTATTTGAATTGATTCATTTTATTTTACATTTACAATTCATTTCTTTGTATTTCTATTTTAATCATACATTTTTATTTTAACTTATAATAACTTATGTGTTTTGTTTAAATTAACATACTTGGTAAATATCATAGATATTCAAAGAATTAACATTCTACATTATTGAATCCATTTTTTAGCTGTCAATCTTGCTCTTCGCAAATCTGTGGGTCGGAGCAGTGCCTGGTTTTCAGCAGCGTATGCGGTAGACGGGGATGTAAGGAGAGACCAAGAATCGTGTTTATGTTGCTACAGGAGCTATTGGTCTGACAACAACCCCTGGCTGAGGGTAGACCTTGGCCAGGTATACAGGGTGACCAGTGTAGTGATATTTGGCGCAGTGGGTGACTATAGAGGTAAATTATGACGCTGTAAAGAAGAGACATATTTCAACAGAGATCATCTAAATGACTTACATATTCATGCAAATTATGAATTAATCATATGAATGCCCAATCGAAAAAAAAGTTCTGTATTCACCACTAACTGTCTTATACCATCGACACTGAATATTAATTGCCGATAAATATCTAACCAAAATTTCGCTATTTTAATGTAGGTCAGGATATCAATGATGTAAACATTTACGTGCACGAGGAGGAACAAATAAAAGGTATCCCACGTCACCATATATCTGACAGCCCAAATATCCGATTTTATAATCTTACCTTGGGCCAACCGGTAGACGCCCGCTTTGTCACGCTGGAGCGCATCTCGACACAAATTCTGTGGGTCTGTGAACTAGAAGTTTATAAAGAAGGTAAATTCAGTCAATCACTTAAACTGATCTCGGAAACATATATACTTATTGTTTTGTGGATCTATGCTACAGTTAAAAAAAGTCCCTGTCACACTACACGCGTTTCCATTTCGTTGGCACGGCACGGCGTTATTTAATATTCTAGATCGCCATGAGATCGCAAGAAAAAATTGATATTTTTCGTGAAGATGGAGATTTCACGGCGGACTTACAGCGACCATGGCGTTGCTACGGAGCTCCCATGGCGTTCTATTGCATTTCTACGGAGTTTTTGTTGGCGCTCTCACGGCGCTTCCACTGCACTTTCACGGCGATCACACTGCGCTACAACGCATTGAAGATGTTCATTTGCACTACCTATAAAAGAAAGTGTAAGTACACATCTTCATTAGTTGTTTGCTGATGACAGTGAACTTGCTCCATCCGTCTGCCTTCATCCAGCCATGGTCGAACCCAAAGCCTTCTACGCCTTTGGGTCCTCCTCCATCGTCGTCCCAAAATGATATGCCCGGCATCTGAATCATCATGCATCTGCTGGACCTGCAGATTGGCAAGCAGTAATTCGGCTTGCTGTCGTACATCAGCCATTGTGAAATGAATGTCTATTTGCATATCATATTGATTTATAATATTTTGTTCGTTTTTGTCACGCAAGCGCCGAGCGACGCTGTAGAAGCACCCTGAGCGCTATGATCGCCGTTTTAGCTCCGTACAGTCGCTGCTAGAGCGCAGTAAAAAAAACACAACATAGTAAGTCGAATAAGCGCCGTGTAAGTGCTGTAGAGACGCAGTGACATCTCAGGGAACTCCGTACAATCTCCGTGCAAGCGCCACCAACACCACTGTGTTCGCACTGCGACCGCTGTGCGCGCCCGCGAAGCTCCCGTGGCGTTGTTGGAGACCTTATTGCGCTGCTATGGCGACCTTACGGCGACCCCACTGCGCTCTTTTCAGATTGCCAAGCTGGCGTTTGTTTTGTGCTTTTCTGAAAGTGCGCGCCGTCACTCAGCGTTCTATGCGATCCAAGCACGTCTACTGGCGGTGCCACTGCGTTGCTGCCTGCGATCATACTGTGCACACCTCGGCGTTTTGCATATTCTTTTTGGACGGCGTGGGAACGCGGCCCTTGTGTGACAGGGAACACTATTGTACATATTTACATATATTTTCCTGAGTTTTTTTTTCCGTTCTTTAATTTTGCTTTTTTATTGATTTGTTTTATGCAATAAGCATTTATGATGGTTGCATAGTAAATCGAAACGAATAAAATATGTGATATGACCCATAGAGTAGAAACTTGAGCTCCCTTAGCCCACATGAAACAAAAACAAAAACAACAACAACAACAAAAAACACCCAAAAACAACAACATACAAGCTTGGAACTGTATGCAAAATATAAATGAAATGGGGGTTTACAAACTAGTTCGTCACCCAATATATTTCTAATATACCGTTGAACTTCAATATTCTGAATATCGAGAAATTTACTGTACGATATAATTTATATTTTTGTATCGTAATGTCACACGTTTTTTTACGAAATTTACAGTATTTTATCATGGTCAAAATCACTTATAATTATTATTTACCCCAAAATTCTAAAATAAAAAAATAAATTAAGATGTTGAAAACACTGAATTGTTTTATTAAAGACATAATCAAATATTTACATCTAGTTCAAATTACATAAGAGAACATGAGTGCAAATGACAAAATGGTTAAAACGACCTTCCTACATAAACGGGATATCGCTGGTTTTTATCCCCGGCCGCGTATACCAAGGCCATGAAAATGGGATTCATTGCTTTTCCTATACGTCAGTTAACACATTGTAAGGATAACATAGTACGGAGTCATATCCCTTGCTTACGGCATTATATCGTAGCCAGGTTTCATTATATTTGCTTCATTCAAACTTTCATTATCCTCATTGGACTGAAATATGAGAATGGTCAGATTTTTACATGATAAACCTGAAACAAATGAAGAAAAAAGAAAAGAAAGATAACTCACTCATGTTTCAGTTTTGTTATCTTGTGCAGTATTATTAAAACATGAAATTCGAAAGAAAACATCGAACAGCGAACAGTCTCATTCAACATTTATTATTTTTTAATTTACATATTCTTTCATGGTGATTAAATACAACCATGTAATAATTGTACTGCCGTAAAGATCATATAAAATTTCTGATTTCCAGAATCACATACATGTCCTGTCGGTAAGTACGGGCCCACTTGCGAGTTCCAGTGCGGCCACTGCTTGGACAGGACTATTTGTGATCCGGACACAGGACTATGTGGGGCCTGTGAGCCGGGTTACACCGGAAATACATGCGTTAAAGGTATACATGCTAATTTACGTCCTTAAACCAATAGATAAAAATGTTCCTTTTAGGTATTCATTTATTTGTAAATTGATTGATTAGTTAATTAATCAATTAATTAATTACTGTTGATATTATTTATAATTAATTAATCAATAAATTTGAATAATGTTGCCGAGTTATGTCAATTACCATGTTTCGTTTATAACTGTTCATCAGTATTGTTCATTTGATTAGAAGACAAACATACGCATTCATAGAGATAGATAGATAGATAGATAGATAGATAGATAGATAGATAGATAGATAGATAGATAGATAGATATTTTTTAAGTTTATACAAAATATAGTAATATTCATAGTCTAGTCTACTTTCGCAAACGGTATCTAGTAAATGCATATAAAATAAAAAAGCAAATCACTAATTGTAAACCTCAAATCTCCCTATACTTTGGCCAAGTGGTAACACGCTGGACTGCTCATCCAGGGGACCGGGATTCAAATACATGTCTCCTGGATAAGCAATTCGGCGCGTAACCACTTAGCCACCCCTCTGTTCAATGTAAAAAATTACCTGAACTATAAATGTAGACATGTCATAGATAAAAATCCGGGACACCATCGACATGTAAAGCACGAATTCAATTACACTAGAGTTATTTCACTCGTCAATGTACTGGTATGAACTACATACATTTCCAAATGTTATTGGTTGAGCAAAAGGTTAAACATAACAATGTGTGTGTGTGTGTGTGGGGGGGGGGGGGGTAATAAAGTCATACTTCCATTATAGATACCAGGTCTTAACTTCATACACTGATGCTTATATTGAAATTAATACTATGGTATTACACAGATCCCTATCGATTGATGTTTAACAAATATTCCAGCTGGTGAAATAGACTTAATTGCAACGGTTTGCAAACTGAATTTGTGTGTTTGGTTTGATAATAGTTCATCCAAAACATTACGGTGTTCCGTGTCGATTAGTTCAGACCTTAAGAGCACCGGAGAAAACCGTCGATCTACTGTAAGCAATGTGGAATAGTTCCTCATATTAAAAGTTCGCAATACCTTTACTGGGGTGTAAGTCATTCACTCATTCACTCATTCACTAGAAATTATTGAATGTACCGCGTTTCCCCAAACAAACAAAAAATCATTAAAAAAATAAAAAAAGAAAAGAAAAATAAAATAAAATACCACTGAAACAAGAAAACATCAAACTACCAATTAAGCAAAAATAATAAGCTAATATGCATTACAAGAATGACACAGTTTACTATAAATTACTTATAGAATGTGACAGTGGTCAGTTCGGTCCATTTTGTACTGGGGTATGTCGTTGCAAGGACGCTGCAACATGTGATCATGTGACTGGCGCATGCCCGAAGGGTCAGTGTGCATTCGGTTGGGCGGGAGAAAACTGTAACATCAGTGAGTTGGCTTTATTTCCGGTGTTGTTGACTCATTCTGCTAAACAGTGAACTATGGTGTCAATAATCAGATATAACATTTTGTTTTATAAATGGAAGATGCTGTCAGCAAAATTATACTGTCGTTTTTTTGTAATTAGAAATTGTTTTATAGTCATCAGTTGATTGTTATGTGTTTCCAAGTGATTTAATGATAACAAGTTATAACATTCTGTTCACAACGCAATGGTTTTTTAAGCGTTATTTGGCCGGAGATATATTTTAAACAGACGTATGCTATATACATTTCATCGTGGGTGATATTAAATGTGTATTTTGTGTGCAAATCTGGTGTTTTATGATGCATATTCTGACAGAAAGGTTCACAAATAAGTTCATTTATCATTCACACAGTAGTAAATATACATTGTTGAAGAATTAAGGGTATCCAATATAAAGATACATTGTTGAAGAATTAAGGGTATCCAATATAAAGATACATTGTTGAAGAATTAAGGGTATCCAATATAAAGATACATTGTTGAAGAATTAAGGGTATCCAATATAAAGATGCATTGTTGAAGAATTAAGGGTATCCAATATCAATATACATTGTTGAAGAATTAAGGGTATCCAATATAAATATACATTAAATCATGTTTCAGGTTTGAATAGAGCGCTAGGTGCGAATGTAACCTGTGATAGATATTGTGGAAGCAAAAACCGGACAGTTGAAAAAGTTGTAGACGGCTTGTACTATAACCATACGAGTGACCATTGTGCACAAGTATACAAGTGGCTTAGTGTGGACCTGGGCATGTTGTATGAAGTGTCCACCATCACTGTATACGGCGGTATGTTGGGTGGTGAGTATCTATCTATCTATCTATCTATCTATCTATCTAGATAGATAGATAGATAGATAGATAGATAGATTCTATCTATCTATCTATCTATCTAGATAGATAGATAGTGTCTGTCTGTCTGTCTGTCTGTCTGTCTGTCTGTCTGTCTGTCTGTCTGTCTGTCTGTCTGTCTGTCTGTCTGTACCGTCGCTTTGACAGTATTTCAGTTATATAGCGACGTCCAGCTAATTACAGGTGGAGGAAGACCCCGAATGCACGGAGGCATCCGGGTAGAACCACCGACCTACCGCAAGCCAGATGGAAGGCTTCCTCACATGAAAATCCGAATGACCCTGCCGGGATTCGAAGCCACGCGGTGTTGGGCTGAGTGAGTGTTAAAGTCAGCGACTTTACCCTCTCGGCCACGGAGGCCCCCTATCTATCTAAGAGACAGGCTCCTACCACAATTCAATATTTGCTGCCATGATTCCATTCTGTGGTTGGATGTCTGAGTCACGACGACAATGTCATGCCTATATTATAATATAGATTTATGAAATTATGAGATTTTTTGTTTTGCCATGTAGAATCATGTGTAAAAATAAGAAAGTGATTGATACTTTCCTTTGGACGGAATGCATGCAGTAGCGCGTATTAATGTTTAAAAATGGAATATGACTTGCGTATTTGATATATTCCTCAACTGACTCGAGTATAATACCGTGTGAATTTAATCATTGTACATTATGCCATTCAAGACAGTGATTCACGATGTATGTCAATAGCAGTTATTATATTATGACATATATAATGTGAGAAATGATGCTATAAATACGGTGCTGGAATCCTGAAACCCGAAGTGTAGTGACCCAGATCATAGGTGTTGTTGCGATAAACACTATATTATTCATATCAATTACATAATCTACCTCAATAATAAATTAGAGAGTGCCCAAATCAGACAAAAGCGGACGGCGACCGAAGATATTTTTTGGGACAGAGACTGAAGTAAAAAACACGTCAGCCCGGCACCGTCCGTTCCCTCGACGGCTATTGCTTGGGTCGCGCGGTGGGCGTTCGATTCATGTTTTTGCTTTTATAAACAGAGAGAGAGAGAGAGAGAAATGCCTATTGTAAACATTTTTCTTTTTGTTTTTATCCTTTTTTTAAAGATTTATTTGCGCATTTTTTAATTTTTATTTTTAAGGCAGCTAATTAAAAATGTAACTGCATTTTATATGAACGACTTTGTTCAGTTGTTTCCTCATCACTCCATAGCATCAATCTGACAATTATTTAACCAAGGTACAGGAATCTACATCACCACGAAGGAAACTCCTCCGGACAACGCCACAGTCACCATAGAGACAGACACTATATTCTACACCCATACGTTTGTCTCTCCCATCATGGCACGTTATGTTAGGCTGGACCATTCTATCAACATTTGTGAGCTGCAAGTATATGGAGGTAAACGATTAGTTGCTGTTTTTGTCGACAGTATGCTTAAACAAGTGTACATTTGTTTCAGCTGTTCCACGAATAAGGCTATTCGTACAACCAAAGTTATTTCAATTGTATTGTAATTCTGATTGTAACAAGACTTGACCAACTCAATCACAGATTTGATCAATTCGGATAATTTACGAATACCAATGTATGTATTTGTCGATTACAGTAGTATCCCATCCAAATCAGGAGTAAATTATAAAAAAATAAGTGATAATTTATAAAATAAGCTTTTGAAAGCTTTTAAATTTAAAGTGAAATCTAAAAGAACTTAGGACAAAGTTTGGTTTTGAAAACATCATAATTATATAATCATATTTTACTGAAATGAATTATCCACGGTAGGTGCCCCACCTCCTTGAGAAACCCCGCCAAATGGTGAACTACTTCTTACATGTTGATAAAGTAAATGGTCCTGATATTGTATCAATCACTAAGTGTTAGGATGTGTTAGGATGTGTAAAATGTGTTCATACATCTGGAAGAGTCAGAGAAAAAATCCCCTTGTAAGGATAACATTATGGAGGTAAACAAGCGATCATTTCCTAACCCTAGCTCCGAAACCACGAAAAACTTTACTTTTAAAGGATTATAGATGATATACTTCTTACCTTTAATATTAATGAAGCATAAGGCGAGCGGCCCTGATGGTAACAGCTATTGAATGTTACAAGTTTTGTAAAAGTATTTTGCTAAATCAGTATATTTATAATGGATGGTTCTATTTCCAAAACTAATAAGGTTGTGAACGGCACGTTTTATGTTATTTCATATCAGTTATTGCATAATTACATATATTTAAATAACATATACAATCGTCGTCTCACTTAATTATCCCCCCTTTCAAGCCGTCCATACTTATATCAACGAACGTCAACAACCTAAGCGAAAGCTTTCGGGGATAATTTCCTAGAAGAACATTGATGTTTTTTATGTTTAATTCTTTAAACTGAAGAAACATTAAAAGGACATTTCACGAACAAGTGTGATATATAGCCTTAAATTCTAATATATGTTCACCCTTGCACTAGGCCTTCGTTAGTTTGAAATTATGCTGCATCATTTTCCATCAGGGTATTTATAAAACAATCGAATCTCCTCTAACTTGTTCAAAGTAAACTGAAATGCGCAAAAATTCAAAAGTTCCAATATTGTTTTTCGTATTAAATATTACTGAAAAACAAATGCTATGCTATTTAAGCTATCAGGACCGCAATCACAACCTATGTTAATTCGCAACAGCCATCAAGAGTTGCTCTTTCTGAATTTTTCTTACGCATGAAAGGATTTGAGAGCAATTGATAAAAGACTTTTTTTATTATTTTGTAAATTACCTACAATGTCAACATAATCCTGTTAGCGACCAAAATCATAATACAGTTTAGATGAAAAAAAAAAATATCCAAACAACTTTATGTGGGACTAATTTTTCAAGAATGCAAAAGTTAATTTCAAATATTGCTTTTTTTTCCCTCCATTTCTAAGAGATTTTACAATAGAAATAAAAAGAAACAACTGATGGAAAAAATACGAGA